>JAVSCE010011995.1:0-49600 GCA_032199065.1 Smutsia gigantea | reverse complement strand
GGTCACTCCAACACTCCCCAGCGCAGGCTCGGGCCTGGCCTCAGCCCCACCCTTCCCCGGACTCTCCCAGGCCCCTGGTTCTCTCCCTCCTGGGCCTTGCCGGGTCCCGTCGGCACCTTCCACGTCTCACCAGAAAACCAGCCCCAACACGCCGCCGCCGCCGCCGCCGCCGGAGCCCTCCAGGCCTCCCCCGCCTCGTCCTCCCGCCTTCCTCAGCCCCGCCCCGACCCCTCCCGGCCCCTGGGGTCCTCCCAGCCTCCCGCTCTCGCTCCTCCGGACTGGTTAGGCTGGGCTGAAGAACAACGACAACCAGCGCGGGACACCCACCGCAGGACCGGGGCAGAAGGGAGTCAGGGAGGCCCCACCGGAGGCCCAGGCGGAGCTGGCGGGAGCTGGACGCACAGGTACGAGGAGGGAGCAGGTCCCTGGTTCCCTGGCCCCTGGGGTGGGGCTGGCAAGGCCAGGAAGGCTGGCTTTCTGGGAAAGTGGAAGGAGCTGACACCTGTGATCCTGGCTCTGGGGGACTGGATGAATGGAGGGGCGCTGGAATGGCAGAGTCCCTGATCCCTGGGTTGGGCCCGGTGGACGGACAGGGTGTTGGAACAGAACCAAAACGGTTCTGAAGTCCAGGAGTAGGGAAGAGCTGGGCTTTTGGCTGGGGCGGGCTTACAGCCTGGGGCCAAGAGAAGCCATTACAGGGGCTGGCAGGAACTGTGGGGGCCCGTCCCTTCACCCCAAAGGCGTCTGTGGCTCCTTTGCAGCTCCCGCGGCCAGCCCTCCCCTGGGCCGGGTCATGCACTGCCCCAAGTGCCTTCTCTGCCTGTCAGCGCTGCTCACACTCTTGGGCCTCAAAGTGTACATCGAGTGGACATCCGAGGCTCGGTTTGGCAAGGCCTACCCAGGGCCCCGGGGCACCCTGCCAGGCCCCACACCAGCCAGCGCCGAGCCCACCCTGCCAGCTAACCTCTCAGCCCGCCTGGGCCAGACTGTCCCGCTGCCCTCTGCTTACTGGAACCAGCAGCAGTGGCGGCTGGGGACCCTGCCCAGTGGGGACAGCTCTGAGGCAGGGGACTGCCGGGCTTGGGGGGCTGCCGCTGCCACTGAAATCCCAGACTTCGCCACCTACCCTGAGGACCTCCGCCGCTTCGTGCTGTCGGCAGCCTGCCGGAGCTTCCCACAGTGGCTGCCTGGAAGTGGCAGTGGCCAAGTGGCCAGCTGCACGGATACTGACGTCCCCTACCTGCTGTTGGCTGTCAAGTCAGAACCCGGGCGCTTTGCGGAACGACAGGCTGTGAGGGAGACGTGGGGCGGTCCGGCTCCAGGAATCCGGCTGCTCTTCCTATTGGGGTCCCCGGTGGGGGGCGGGGGGCCTGACCTAAGCTCCCTGGTGGCCTGGGAGAGCCGCCGCCACAACGACCTGCTGCTCTGGGACTTCTTCGATGTCCCCTTCAACCGGACACTCAAGGACCTGCAGCTGCTGGCCTGGCTGGGCCGCCACTGCCCGGGCGTGAACTTTGTGCTGCTGGCTCAGGACGATGCCTTCGTGCGCACCCGTGCCCTGCTGGACCACCTTCGGGCCCTGCCGCCCAGCTGGGCCCAAGGCCTCTACCTGGGTGAGGTCTTCACTGAGGCCAAGCCCCTCCGGAAGCACGGAGGGCCTTTCTATGTGCCTGGGTCCTTCTATGAAGGTGGCTACCCGGCCTATGCAAGCGGGGGTGGCTACGTCATCGCGGGGCCTCTAGCACCCTGGCTGCTGCAGGCAGCAGCCCGTGTGGCACCCTTCCCCTTCGATGACGTCTACACCGGCCTCTGCGTCCGTGCCCTGGGCCTGGAGCCCAGAGCCCACAAGGGCTTCTTCACATCCTGGCCAGCAGACCACACCGCTGACCCCTGCACCCTCCAAGACCTGCTGCTGGTGCGGCCCCTCAGCCCCCAGGACAGCATTCGGCTCTGGAAACACCTGCGGGACCCTCAGCCCCAATGCTGAGCCTCAGCGCGGAGTGTCGGGGAGAGCAGGCCTAGTCTGGGCCTCGGTGCCTGCCCCTCACCAGCCTCTCCTTCTAGGCCTTGGTGTGAGGGAGGAGGTCCTAGAATCGTGGCTGCCTGAGCCCCTCCTGGGCCCTCCCAGGCCAAGGGACTGGGCGGCAGGAGGCAGCAGACTATTCTCTTTTTGTTTTTGAAAAATATGCACTCCCCACTTTGAGATGTGGAGTTGTCTTTGTGCCTGTGGGGCCCGAGTAGCTTACAGAGTTCAGCCACACCCCGACCTTCACACTCCTGACCCTTATTGGGCAGAGCCAGCTCCGATGGCCTCCTGGTCACCTTGCTGGACACCAGCTTTGTCCTGTTCTACCGGAGAGCAGGAGACCATCTCTGGAGCCTCCCCCCACTTCCTGTCTGCTGACACTGTCCTTCCAGCTTGCTAAAGTTTCCAGGGGAAGTAGATATCTCAACGGCCTTGGCCTTGCTTAACTCAAATGGAGAAGCAGGGGATGGCCCCAAACCAGTCATGCTGGACTCTCCTCCCACCCCCAGAAGTGCAGTTGACAGAGACCCGGGGTTGAGCCAAAGGCAGAGACAGTTTATTCACTCCCTGCTGAGCACCTCTCAGTGTGAGTAGGTCCCACAGGCTGACTGCCCGTCCACCCCAGCCCGGAGGAGTCTCTAGTCCCGCAGGCACCCTCGCCCAGCCCGGGGAGAAGGCACTGTGACAACAGGTGAAGAGGGGGCCCACAGAGCGCCCGATGTAACAGCCTAGAGAACAAGGACGGGGGCGGACAGCCTGGCCTGAGGGTGCTGGCGGGAGCTGGGTGTGGAGGGGCATGGTGTCCTGCTGGCTCCCCCCAGGCCCCAGAGTGGGGCTGCCTGTCTGGGTGCTTGAGGTGGGCAGCGTGGGGTGAGCAGGCCTCACTTCTCAAAGTGGTCCAGGGGGTAGTGTTCGCCGTAGGTCTGGAGGTGACGGGCCAGGGACTCCTGCTGCTTGCGAAGCTGGGCAGGCATCTCCTGATACACGTCTGAGAAGAGCAGGCTGGGGCTGGGCTTTGGCTTCCGCTCTGCCTGCTCAAAGGCCTCCATCACCTGGTGGACGTGGGATGGTGGGCGGGCGCTTGCCTCCCACCCAGCACCCTGACTCCTACCTGGGTGGACACGTAGACAGTGTCCCTGGACAGTGGACGTGATCATCCTAACAGTGGTGATGACTAACATCCCACGTCAGTGATCCCAAGCCCCGCACATCCACCTTGAGGACCAGGCACTGGCCTAAGGGGAGAGGCTGTTTCAGCCTCTCAGGCAGGTAAGGAGCAGGCAGCTCAGAGATGAGGAAGCCAAGGCACAAAGAAGGGACGTGCTCAAGATGGGCCACTAGGGGCAGAGCCAGGATGCACTGTGCTGCCTGACACCAGGGCCGAGCGGGACACCCACCCTGCATGCGGATTACGCCATCTAACCTTCAAACCACCTTCTGAAGTGGTCCCAGCCTCCCTCTGCAGATATGAGAGAGCAGGGGGCAGGCACTGAGCCAGAAAGACGGGCTGGGACCCCCAGACATGCACGGCCACGCTCAGCAACGTCACTAGGGTTGTCCTGCAGATCCCAGCCTCTCCATCCTGCCCGGCTCTCCACGAGGCAGCCCCCAGGGCAGGACCCCCGGGGGCGTCGGCTTCCCACCTTCCTGCGGGACTGCTTCCTCCAAGCCTTCTCCCGCTCGTCGTCCCACCAGCCGCGTCCCTGCAGGTAGTGCCGCAGCCGGGAGATGGGGTGGTCCTGCTTGTCCCAGTAGCTGACCTCGTCCACCGAGCGGTAGGCCGAGCTGTCGTCGCTGGTGCTGTGGTGCCCGATCCTGCCGGGAGAGGGGCGGGACTGAGGGCGGGGCAGGGGTGGGAAGGCAAGGCAGGGATGCAGACGGGGTGGCGGGGATCCGCGGGGGAGCTGTCAGGGCCGCAGGCCGGCGGGCCAGCAGCACCTGTAGGTCATGGCCTCGATGAGGAAGGGCTGGTTCTCGGCCACGGCCCGCCGCCGGGCCTCCTTGGTGGCATTGTACACCGCGAGCACATCGTTGCCGTCCACCCGGATCGACGTGATGCCGTACCCAGGGCCTCGAGCCGCTGCGGGGGCAGAGAGGGCAGCCCGGGCTCAGACGAGGACAACAAAGCAGCAGCTCCCAGGCAAAGACCAGAGAAGGGAGGGCGTGGGGCTGTTACCGATGCCATCCCCGCGGTACTGTTCCGACGTGGGTGTGGAGATGGCGTAGCCGTTGTTCCGGCAGAAGAAGATGATGGGGCACTCAAGAGTGGCCGCGAAGTTGAAGCCGGCGTGGGCGTCCCCCTCGCTGGCCGCTCCCTCACCGAAGTAACAGATGACCACCCGGTTGGCATCGGCCCGCTTGGCTGCGTAGGCCGCCCCCACCGCTGCCAGAGTGAGGGGCGTGAGTGGGCGTGGGCATGCAGCTCACCGCTCGTGCGCCCTACTGAAAGTTAGGCCTGGCGTCCCGGCCTCACCCCACCTCCTCCTGCCGGCTCCCTGCTCAGGTCTGCCCCTGACTCCCAAACCCGCCATGCCCCACACCCACACCATCGTCAAAACTGAGCCAGAACTGACCCCTTCTCCACACCGTTCACCTCAGCCTGGTCGCCCTCTACTTGGTGCCCTCCGGGCAGCCAGAGCCTCTGTTCAAGTGTGAGCCAGGCGAGGCATTCCACCACAGCCACTACCTCCCACCCCCCGACAGAGGCCAAGCCCCAGTCTGCACCCCACTCCGTGCCTCTGCCTTCTCTCCCAACACCCCCACACGTCACACCTGCCCCCCAGGTCTGCTCCCTACATCTCACACACATCAGGGCACCTGCCTCAGGATCCCCATGAGCCCGTCCCCCATCTCCTCAAGGTCTGCAGTGAAACGTCACTTCACGAGGCCTGCCCCCACCTGTCCCTCAGTCCCTCTCCCTCACAGGGACCCGGCCTGCTCCGCGCTTTGCTCCTTCACCTTGTTCACTGATCATCTTCCCCACTGACAGCAGCACCAAGAAAGCTGGGGTTTTTCGGGTCACCTGAATGGAAGGTAAGGGCCAGGGCCTGGCCTTACGGAAATCCTACCTACCTTGAGCATAAGTGCCACCTCTTCCCAGAAAGCTGCCCTGCCTGCCTCCCATCTTGGAGGCAGAGTTGCTCCACGTCCCCAGAGCACTCTGCGCTAGCGTGCAGGGGGACCTCCGATGAGCCAGGTGCCCTGCTAAGCCCCATACTCGTCAACTCGTGTACCTCGGCTGCCTTGGAGCAGAGAGAGTTGTAGCCCAGACTGACCCTCCAAGGGGCTGCAGGCTCCAGGGGAGGCCTGATTCTGTGGTCTCCACGCTGGGTGGGTGCAGGCCTGGCCCCTGGTGGGTCTGCTGGCCAGGCAGTCGCCTTTCACAGAAGCCACACCAACTGCTCTGAGCGAGCGGCTTCCAGAAGAAGCTTTGGGGAGCCGCACTCTGAGGACTGAGGCCGAGCAGCGTCAGGGCTGAGAACCTGGGCTCTGGAGCCACAGCATCCACAACTTGAGTCCACGCTCCTCTCACTGCCTTCCGGGCACCCTCTGGCAAGGAACCCAGTACTGGCTCAGCCACGCACCGCGGGCTATGTTTCCCAGCAGACAAACAGGACAAGTCAAGGATGTGGTCAGAGGCTGGAGCCTGCCAGAGCAACGGCGCCACCAGGGCCCGCCTCTGAAGGGGCGAGGAGGGCTGGGGCCTGCGCAGGGCGATGAAGCCAGTCTCGTGCACAAGGCCAGGGCGTGCGCTCTCACCCTGAGGGATCTGCGTGGCCAGCGGAGAGGAGATGGTGACAAAGTGGCGCTCCCTGCAGCCATAGTGGACGGGCATCTGGCGGCCCTTGCCCAGGTCGCTCACGTTGCTGTAGCACTGGGCCATGAACAGCTCCAGCGGGTAGTCCCGATACATCAGCACACCTGGCGGGGAGGAGGCAGCGGTCAGGCCGGTGGGTGCCACAGAGGCAGACCAGCCCTTCAGGGCCTTCCGCGTCCCTTTCCGTGTGGTAAGGGAGCTAGGTTAGAGCAGGTCCAGGAACCAGGTGGGCAGGACAGAAAGCACGGGCCTGTCCCAACAGGGAGGCCACTGTTCAGACCAACTGCTCCCCAGGGAGGCCGGATGGTCCCAGGTTGTCAAAAGAAGGCAAAATCTTTTTTTTTTTTTTAAGAAACTACCTGATTTTTTTTTAACGAATTCCATTACTTAAAAAATATAATCATATAAACCAAATGAAAGTACGAGCCACAAGCTCACCAGACAAGCAATACTCAAACCTGTTTATGGCAGGAAAACCCTCTCCTCAAGTAAAACCTCCAGCGGCCACCCACCTCACCATGGCAGGGAACTGCACTGGGTGGAGGGGCCTCACCTGCTAGGCTGGAGGACAGGAGGACAGTGGTCACACCCACAGCTTAGTGGCAAGCCTGGGATCAGACACGTCCTGGGCAGCTCTGAGAGCCTGAGCAGTAGAGAGTAGTGCTGGCGGGGTGGGGGTCACGCTTTATGGCAGCCACATTTTGTGCACAGGACAGTCACCTTCCCTGAATAGCTATAGATGTGAATATGATATTACATGCCCAGGCCGGCGCCTTTATTCTGAGCACTTTTCAGACATTAACTTGATTGAGCCTTACAACAACCCTCTGAGGACTGTTCTCCCATTTACGGATGATAACACCAAGGGAGGGGATCTACCCTAACTGGCTCCACTGCACACAACCACACAGACGCAGAGTAGAGAGCTGGCATGATGTAAAACTCACAATTCAAGGCTGATGCTGAGAAGGTGAGGCGGGAGGACTTCTGTTTATCAGCAAAAGGACTGTCTTCGCCGAGACGTTATCAAAAGCACAGTTTAGTATCTCTGGGGCAATTAGCTTTGACTTATGCACTGGAAATCTGAGTTAGGGTTGAGGGGTGTCGGCTTCACCTTTGACCTACTTCAACATTCATGTTTACTACAACTTTATTAGGAATCTTCTGTCATGCCCTTCAACGGAACATAATACAAATTTACATACAATATGGCCAGGCTGAACATAAAAGATAAAAGAGGAGGCGCTCTGGCTGCACCAGGAAAGGGGGCCTTGTGGAGGGCCTGAGCTACTGCCCAAAACCTTGGCCCCGGGCTTCCTCACAGTGAGGTCTGAGGCCCACCCACAAGAGTTACTGGGCAGGGGCACAGGCTATGCTACAAATGCAGAAGCACTGGCCCCACGCCCAGGTGGCTCTGACTTGCACCAGGGAATGCAGGTCCGGTGGGAACTACAGCTCTAGATGGACACCTGCCGCCTCTCAAACTCCTGTTTCTGAGTATCACTTCCTGCCCGGTGCCAGGAAGCACTCCACACACATCCCTTGGTTTATACCAACCAGCCCTCGGGGGACAGCACCTCGGAGGGCAGCCCCAGGTGGTGAGGGGCCAGGGCTGACTCCAGGGAGGACTCATGCTCCACCCCTTGGGGGCACAGGCTTGGTCCCCCAAGACAGTGCCTCTCTGACCCCAGCTCCCTACCAGCTGGCTCTGATAGGGATCGGGATGCCTGCCTCACAGCTGCTGGGAGGTTCCCTGAGACAGAGCCTCTGAGCTTCTAGCACTTACGGCAGCAGCCTGGCATTCAAGAGCTCAGCAAGCGCCAGTCTCGTTCCACGTGCCCCCTTGGGCTTTCCCCGTTCCATGGGGGAACTGAGGGAGCAAGGCGAGTGGCTGCCCATCAGGGCCGGCCCCTCTTCTGCAGCTGCCCTGGTGAAGGTGGTAGAGCCGCCACCCTGGTACGCAAGGCCTCGCCTCTGCAGAGACGGCAGGGACCCAAGCAGCCCGGGCGTGGAGCCCCCAGCTGTGCTCGAGATACCAGGGCTCTCACTGGCCCTGCTCGGAGCCCTCAGCAGAGAGCCCTTAGCAAAACAGGTGGGAGGCAAACCCGGCAGGGGCCTGGCTCATGACCTAGCATCTGGGGAAATCTAATGCTGCAGAACCACAGACATCACAGGGCATTTGCCTCCTACAGCACGCGGGGGTGGGGCGTCTGATGCGGCGAGAGGGGAGTGGACGGGACAAGAGCAGCCTGGGAGACCATGCTGGCAGGGAGGGCTCTGGACAGCCAGCCTGGCCAGGAGCTGCTGCCTCCTGTGAGAGGCCCTGTCATACAGCCAACTCTCAAGAGCTGACCCCATGCCAGGCCCTGTGCTGAGGGTTGTGTCACCTGCCCAATGCATCCTCTCAACAACCTGCGTGGGAGGTTCACTGTCTTCCGTTACCGATTAGGAAACTGAGGCAAGGAGCACTTAAACAACTTGCCTAAGATCCTGCACTGCAGCACCGAAGAGGGAGGGTCATGATTTGCCCCCTGCTTCCCCAGCGTGGCTCCCTTCCCACAGCCACCCTGGAACCCTCACGCACAGCCCCTGAGCCAGCTCCATCCTCCCACTCACATACTCAGACACTAGCCAGGGCCCCCCCCCACCTGCTGCTGCCCCCTGAAGGGCCCGGCACCAGGAGAGGCCAGGAGGGCCTGCACTGTGTGGGCAGGAGTCCAGCAGTACACACGCAGTCAGAGGCTGGCCCTCACTGCGTGCTCCCAGCAGCCCTCAGTGCAGGGGGGCGAGGAAACTGAGGCTAGAGAAGGGGAGTGACTTGCCCCAGATCCGAGAGCTGGTAACAAGCAGAGCATGAAGCAGTCAGGAACACAGGCTCTTAACCATAACACTGCCTGGCCTTGGCTCTTTCTTGCTCAGAAAGTTCTTCCTCCAACTCTAAGGGCCTCCTTGGCACCAGGCCTCTCCTAGGAGAGTACGTGGGTAACTAAAGTGGGCCTCACCTTCATACCAGGAAGGATTGGGCCTGACCTGCCTGGATGGGGACCAGAGACCCAGCGCTCTGGCATCTGCTCTGCTGGGCCAGGCCATGGGCAGACATACCTGCCTCCCGGTACTGGCCAAATACCAGGTCCGTGCTGTCCAGGGCTGCCGCGCTGCCCACGTGTGTCCCCTCCTCGCCATAGTTGGTCATGTAGAAGGAGATCCGGCCCTGGGGGAGGAGGAGGGTCCAGAGACCCAGGCTCAGTCATGCTGGGCAGCAGCAGAGGACCATCCACATGTTGACCGACTTCTAATGACTCCATTTATCAATGGATGCTTCTTGCAGGCTGGCTCTCAGCCAGGCCCACTGGGGCTCTTGCCTACATGGAGGAACTGCCAGATCGGCTACAGCCAGGGCATGAGGCTGTGTGGTGGCAAGCCAAGGAGGTGCCCACCCCAGCACGGAGGGCAGCAGGGCGAGTCCCTGGGCTGCGTAGAGGTGGGGGCAGGTGGCGGTTTCCAGGCAGAGAGAACAATAAAAGCCCTGAGGCCAGAGGGCTGGGGAGGGCTGGGGAGAGGTGAGGCAGGCGACGATACAGCTGGATGGTACCCTGAGACCAGCGGGAGCCCACTGACAGTCTTCCTCAGGGGAGCAGTGTTTCAGAAATGTCTCTCGGGCTGCTGTGTAGGAAATGGAGGGAGCAGACAGGACTAGATGCAGCGGGCCAGCTGGGATGGGGCAGCGGCCTGGCCTGGCGGTGGCGGGAGGCAGAGAGGTAAGTGGAGGGGTAGGGTCTCGAGTAGAAGAGTCAGCAGTGCCAGGGAGCAGCAGACCCTGCTGCCTGGCTACACCAGGTTCCAGGCTGACTCCCTTCTTCCAAGTCCCCTAATCCCAGAGCCTGGAAAAGCCAAATATTCAGGTTCCCAGCCTCCCTTACAGCCAGAGGGACCACAGAACACACTGCTAGCCAGGGACCTAAGTGGAAGTCTGCTTTTGCTTTCTTGATAACAAAAGACTGCTGTAGCTGGTGCCAGCCCTTCCTTCTGCCTTGCACATGCCATGAAGCCTGGGCCTGTGGCAGCCATCTTGTGAACATGAGGCATCAAGCAGAGGATGGAAGCCACCCCACCCACAATGGTGAAGTACAAAGAGGAAATCTGGGCTCCCGACAGTGGCACAGGGCAGATCCGATTTCTAACTAAATACCTAGGGACAGAGTGAGTAAGAGGAGAGAGAGTGGTAGCGAGAGGCAGCGGGGAGACATGGATGAGAGGCAGGTTTCCAGTTTGGGCAAATGGTGGATGGTCACATCCTTCACTGAGAAATGGCCTAAGGCAGGAAGGAAGAAGTCTAGGGGGAAGATGCCCAGCTCAGGTTTGGACAGGCTGACTTTGGTGTGGGACATCCGGGGCAAGAAGCCAAGTAGATCTGGGGCTAAGAGGGGAAGTCTGGCTGAAGATAATTGGGAACCGCTGGCATAGAGACAAACCTGGGCTCCCTGGGACCACATGCACAGTGAAACAGAGCCTGGGCGAACACCCGCAGGCCACCCTCTGCCCAGTCCCATGTTCTGCAGGCCTAGCTTTCTGTCCCAGTGGGGAAACCAGATGAACTTTCTTCTTAGTGGGAGCCAATTAAAAGTTAATTGACTTCCCAGTGCCGCGTGGGCAGATGATGGGTGCTGAGGGCCTGGCAGAGCTATCAAGGTTGCGTGGGGAGGAGCCTGAGACGGGCCCCTGAAGAAACAGGAGCCGGGCTGGCGGCAGAGGTTCCAGGTTGCCTCCCCAGTGTCCTCTCCTGCTTCCTCTTTGCTAACGGAGATCCCATTCCACTGCAGGCAGCAGCTACCCACACTAAAGACTACATTTCTGTGTCCTCTGTAGCTAGGAGTGACCAACAGAGCGAGATGTTACTGGATGGGACTATGAGAAAGTTCCACAAAGGTAGGTGTGGAGAGATTACTGGGATATGCCATGTCTGACCTTCCACCTTCTTTCCACTTCCTGCCTGGAATGAGATGTGATAGAGGGAGCTCCAGCAGCGATTTGGTTTACGAGTAGCCCTTGAGGCTGGAAGCCAATGCTGGGTACCCAGTGCCACCGTGGCACCCCCATAGCAGCCCCAGACCACCTGATTCCAGGTTTCTTTCATGCAAGAGGAAAAACCATTAATCTGTTTCAACTACTGCTTTTACTTTTGTTAGGACTGGTGTTGGGGTGGGAGGGGGGAGGATTGGGGGAGGCCTGCTACCTAAAGCTGAACATAATCCTAGCTGACACGGGCTAAACTTTGCAGATGAGCTGATCTTATTGAGGGCTTCCTCTGTGTCAGCCAAGGGCAAGTGGCTTTAAGTGCTGGGTACTGGAGATTCCCACCCCAACCCTACAGGGTGGATTGTCTTTTTAACCCGTTTTTTAACAAACTGAAGAAACAGGCAAAGACAACAAAAATTACCTGCCCAAAGTCACAGCTGTGATGGGACCGTCTGTCAGATTCCACAGCCCCCGTGTGCACAGCCAACCCAAGGGCAGGAAGCAGCCCGGGCACGCGTGAAGGGAGGGAGGAGTGGCCTGGCCGGGCCGGGCCTGGTGCTGCGGTGCAGCAGGGACGCAGGGTGAATACAAGGGCCAGACTGGCTCCTGCGGATGGATGGTGGGAGCCGAGGGACCTTTCTGGCCGGGGGGGATACACTGCCCTATCTTACCAAACCCGTATGTGGTGCTCCTGTGGACGGGAGTCAGCTCAGTCCTGTCCTGTAAGCCAGTGGGCCTCACACTTCAGTCCCCAGCAGACTACCTAGGGTCTTGACACAAATGCAGACGCCCGAGCCGACCCCACTCCTGCTCAGCAGGTGCAGTGGACATCGGAAGCCCACCTGCCCAACATTCTCCCCTTTCCTAACAGGAACCCCCGTGCCCTGCTCTCAGCCTACACCCCCTGGGACAGACCCCACTCACTCTTCCCTTGGTCCTGGGGCTGGGCACGCGGCTCCCGCATCGCCAGTCAGTCACAGGGGTGATTCAAGGCAGCTCTGGGACCTAAGCCCAGCCAATGAACACCGGTTTTGAGCCTCTGGCTGGGACATTAGGCAGCACAAGTCCTCTTTCCACTGCTAAGTAATAAGGAAAATAATCTCGAGGCTGGCAGGGTCACATTCAATAGCTAACATTGTGTGCTGGCTGAAAACCAGTTTCGCTGTTCCTAAGACCATTATATACGCCACCTTCAATCCTCAAGACAGCCCCATGCAGTAGGTACAGATGAGAAAACTGAGGCCCTGAGAGCATAGCCACTTTCCCAGGGCCACAAAGCTAAGAAGCAGCAGAACAAGGACCTCAAATGTACTGTCCTGCTCCAAAGCCCCACTCTGAGTCCCTTCTCTGCCACCTCTCCATGAGCCTGCACCTTCCACAGACCACCACTGCTTGAGAACAAAGAAATCACGGCAAAGGAGAGTGGAAAAGACACAGAGAAACAGGTCTGATAACATCTTTGAGACCCCTGGATCCAGCTATTCCTGAAACAGAACCTTCTGGACTTTAAGTTATTTGAGTCAATAAATTCCTTTTTTGTTGACACTGCTTTGACTGGGTTTCTGTCTGCTGTTACTAACCCAGATCCCAGCCCACGTGACATGGGCACTCCAGGAGGCACTGAGGGCCCCTGTGTGCCAGGACTGTGAGCTCCCTAGGAAGGAACGCCAGGTCCTCTCCTGCCTGCCCTCTCCCAGCACAGCCAAGCCCCCAGACACAAGAGGTATTTTTAGTAACCTGGTACATCCTTGCACCCTTGAGCAGGACCCTTCCTGTACAGAGCCCCAAGCAAGCCTCAGGACTCTAAGGACCCCCAGGCAAAGAATCTCCATTCCACCCTCCCCTCCTTGGGAATTGTCTTTTGGCCCAAACACAGGCAGGGCAGCCTCAAATAATCCCAGGGCCCCCCGCCCCTGGCCTGCCCCACACACCTGGCGCTGGGACTCATACAGGATGCGGTCCATGGTGTTGAGCAGCGTCATGGTCTTGTACAACTTGAGAACCTTCTCCTGGGGCAGCTGCAGATGGAGACACAGACAGATGCGGGGCAGGTGGCACCAGAGAGGAGATGGGCAAGGGGGCTGGGCAGGGGTGGCACCGGGGCGGGGGTGGCCTCTTACGTGTGGATCCTCGCTGGGGTTGATGATCTGGCCCTGCCGATCCATGACACGGTAGATGGGGATCCCAGCGATGACATTGGGCTGGATGAATTCTAGCTTGTCTATAAACTCCGCCGAGGCCCCTGGGAACTGGGGCTTCTCATCCAGGGATGAAAAGTGCTGCTCTTGCCCCTGGGGGTGCTGGCGAGGGGGGCGAACCAGGTCAGGAGCAGCGGACGGTCCGCCAGCCCAACCTCATGGTGGCGCTATGGCCTGGGAGTTAAGCCTCTGAGGCCCCGGTGGGCTCCAGGACCTGGTGCACAGGGTCTGAGCCCCAGCTTTGCCTCTTGCTCGACATGTGACTTCAGGCAAGTTATTAGAACATCTTTGTCTCGGATCCTCATCTGCAAAACTGCAGTGGAAATAGTAACACCGATCCCAGAGGGTTGCTGTACAGATTACAGGACTCAGTAGTGTCAGGCAGCTTAAGAACTGGTGGCCACTATTATTGTCAGAGGCCCAAGCCTCTCCCCCTGGCATTCAAGGCCTTCAAGGCCTCCGGATCTGGCCACAGACAGGCCCTCTCAACTTTCCACTGATACCACAGGCCCACTGACTCTGGCACGGGGCCCTGGAGTCAGCCGGATAGGCTCTTTAGTGACCACGTACCCACAGAGAGGCCACCCAGAACACAGTGGAAGTCATGAGCTCTTAAGAGTCAGCTTGCCAGGGTTCAACCCCCTTGCTGGGTAACCACGGGAAAGTGACCTCCCCCCACCAGTCTCCCCCTTTCTCCTCTGTAACATGGAAAACCTCAGGAGATCATGCGTATAAAATGGTTAGCGGAGTACTTCTAAGTTGTATAGTAAGAACTCAAAAAAACTGATGATCATTTCTACCGCTATCTCTCTGCTCTCATTCCTTTACCAGAATGCTTCTCCCCCTCACTGGGCAAACTGCCCCCTACACTTCCGCACCCCTCCACTCCAGCCCTAACCCCCTGCGGCAAGCCCAGACTGTCACATTCAACAAATATTTGAGCACCTGCTTTGTTCCCAGCCCTGTGCTGAAGACCTGAGAGGGGCAAGACACCTGTCCTCGCTGCCCAGCAGGGCAGACAGCTGCTGAACAAGTACCAACAGGGTGACTGGCAGTCCCACATGAGAAGCCCTGGGGCTAGGGCAGAGCAGAGAGTGAACCAGGCTGTCCCGAGGGCTGGAGAGCCGGGTCAGGGAGGGAGCCTCCAAGGCAGGGGCCACAGAACTTGCGAAAGGCACGTGAGGAATGGCAGGTCCCTTGCCAAACCCCGAAGGAACTCAGAGGGGCTGGAGGACCCCTGCGGAGAGCACCCCAGCTCCCTAGACTCGGGGAGGCTGGGCTGGGAAAGTCCTTGAGAAGCCTCCAGGCACAATAGCACGTGGGCCATTTCCACATCTCAGCTCTTCAGCAAGTAGCTTTGACCTGGGCTCGGTGTCGCAACACTTGCGACACTTTATTAAAAGCTTGCTGGGTGCCAGGGGAGCTCCTTACGCACAGACCCACTGAGCCCTCACAGCGTGTCTGTGAGGCAGAGGTTGTTTACTGTCGCCCTTGCGCAGATGAGGAAACTGACGTCTGGGGAGGCAAAACAGTGCGCAGCCAGGCCACACATCAGTCAGTCAGGACTGGCCTCCAAAGCAGGCTGGCTGATACTCATACCCCCCGACCCATGCTCCTGACCCCCACTGCCACTGCCGGCCTGGTTTCCATTCCTCTACAGCCTCACTTCCCACTGGCCACCAGGTTCCTCTGAGCTCAGTAACTGTGGCTTCACTTCCAATAGGAGCTAAAGAATGACCGGGCTTGCCATGAGCTGGAGCTCACACATGGGCTCAGGTGCACCCCCTTTAACTGCCGCAAAGAAGCCATCGAGGTGCCAGCAAGGGAGCGTGAACATCTGTGCGTTTATGTGCGTTTATCTGCGTTTGTGGTTATGGGGAAATGAAGGAAGTCACCAATGGCAGGTCCAGGCCTGACAACATCACGGGAGACTCCCCCTCAGCTTGCAAGGGAAGTAGCCGAACTTGCAGTCGCACCTCCCCTTCTGAGCGCTCACGTGGCCAAACTTTCTGTCCATGCAGAGGAGTCCATGGCCTCCTGTCTGACTCCTGCACACATCACAGGCTACAGGAAGGCAAACAGCACGTCTAGGTCAGTTTACATAGCAGGCATGCAACAGGCAATACTGAGTGGACGGATGAATGAGCAGTTAAATTCGCCAGCTTTGGAGTCCGATTGACCTGGGCGTCAATTTCTCAGCTCACTGAGCAGCCCTCTGCAAAACACCTTGTCTGTGAATTTCCTTGTCTGTCAAAAGGATGCATAAGGCTGTTGTGAAAAGTTCCTAAGGCACACAGAGGGCTCAGTGCAGGCATGGGACATATTATGTATTCAAAATTGGTAGAAGGGAAAAAAACAAAATCTAGGCAAGTGAAGAAATGGGGAAAGGGAAGCGACTGGCACTTAGAAAGAGGGCTGGGGAAAGGAGGCGGGGAAGGGCTGACTGCACCAGGCTGGATGGTGCCAGAAGGTGGCAGCCCCAGCACACCCCATAGAGGTGTGCACAGGCCGCAGGCTAGGGTCAGGAGGACAGGGTCACAGGGATCCATCGGCTCCAAGGCTGGAGAGCTACTGTCAGGGCAGCTTGGGGCTCCCTGTACTTGGGTTGGGCCCTGGCCCTGCCCCATCTTTCCTGGGCGCACAGAGGCTGCAGTTCCACTGTGCTGACTCTGGGGAGTGAGCCCCGCAAAGGGTTCAGTACAGTGACTGGTGTTAAGGAAATGCTCCATTATAGAGGCGGTGTAAAATGCCTGCAGAGGAAGGATATGACTCCACCTACTTTTTTTTGTTGGGGAGGGGGTGTTGTCCTGGTGGCCAGGGACTCATAAGGACAGCGGCAACAGATTTACAAAGAGCCCTGAAGCCACATCCTCTCCCACCACACAGGAAACAGGCCCACTCTGGGGGGGCTGGTCTGCCCAGAGATTACTGGGGTGGCCCCTCACAGAACCACTCTCCATGATGCCAAGGTGATGGGCACAGAACGGGGCAGCACTGCCTCCTGGCTGTGTAAGTTGAAGTGCCTGAGCCTCAGTTTCTTGTGTTACTGAGTGGCTGAGTACCCACCTGTGGGTTGTCAGGAGAATTAAACAAGGTGATATATGGACAGTACTCAGCCCAGTGCCTGGCACCTAACAGACGCACCATAAATATGAGTAGATAACAAGTGGATTTGACAAAGGTTGTCAAACAGGTAGTTAGTCCAGGTCAGGCCCTGAACAGAGGGCTGGAGATGACAGGAAGAGATTGGTGACAGACATCAAACACAATAGGTAACGATCACAAGGGGTGAACGCAGAGGCAGGACAGAGCAGTGGTTAACCATGGGGCAGGGCGGGATGCGGGACTCTAGAGCTAAACTGCCTGTGTTTGAATCCAGGCTCTGTCCCTTTCCAGCTCTGACACTTTGGGTGGAGACTGTCTCCCTGAGCCTGCAACCCCTTGAGGAAACAGTAAGAATTTCTACTTCACAGGATCGTGGTGAGGTGGGCATAAAGCCCCTGCTGCCTCTAGGAGGAACCCTTCACTACCAGCAGCAGATGGAGGAAGAGGAAAAGCTCCCTAGAGGAGTTAAGCTGAGGTGCTGGACAAGCAGGGGTGAGCCAGGCAAAGGCCAGAGGGAAGGATATGTCGGCTGTCAAATGGGAAAGGCTCTGGGGCAACAGAGGAGCCTGGTACCCTGGAGACCACAACTTCCACTTCATCCCTAACTGCTGCACCCATTCTTGTAGTGTGTGTCCAGTAAAGTGGGTGCCTTGATCACTCTCAATTACCTGCGGTTAGTCCTAGGCCACAGAGACACTCTAGGTCTCTTTTGGTTGTTTGCTGGTCTGCGCAACGTTTAGGAAAAGCAACCAGAAGTCCAGTAGCTGCATCCACACCAGTCATGGCACATCGATACCCTTTTGACATGGGCAGGGCCCAGTATAGTCCATCTGCCACTGGAAGAGGCTGCAGTCCATTAGCATCAACAGCTAGCTCTGGGCCTCTGTGCTCACCAAACCCACAAAGCACCCAGGTGAGGCGGGCAATACTGTCACACTTTCGTGACACAGAGGTGGCCCCAAGATTCACAGGGGTTACATGACTTGCCCAAGGCCACAGAGCTGATGAGTGGTGATGTCAGCATATGAAGCCTGACCAGTCAGTCCTACCTGGGGACGCTGAAGAGAAAGGTGGGTTCAAGCCATGGAAGGCTTTGTGAATGGTTCCACTTCACCCACTGAGTCCTCTGTCCCTAGACAGGTAAGGCCACCAAAACCCACTTTCTCCTGGGGTCTGAGGCCCTCTGCTCTCACAGCGCAAAGAGCTGAGTCCCGGCTCTGCTTCCAGCTCAGAAAGGCCAGTGACCTCATCGGTGGCCTCCCCTTCCCTTCCCAGGAGACCTGGGAAGTGCAGAGTTGAATCACGCTTCCTTGGGCCTCAGAGCCCAGGGGACTTTAGCAGCACTATGCTCTCCCAGGACTGAAGGTAGAAAGCCCTGAGGGAGGACATCCTTCCCCTGCATCTGTCATGGCCACAGCAGATTTCACTGTCCCCACAGCCCTCATTTCTCGAGGCCTTACTGAGCGCATGGTAGGTGAAGTAAGTGCATCATTAAGAACCATTTTCTTTAATCCTCACCACATCTGTCTGACAGAGGTACTACGAGTAACCCTATTTTACAGAGGGAGTCTGGCAATGGAGTCCAGAAAGTTTCTCTGAGAAGTGGCCTGTCAGCCAAGCCTAAAGGACCACGTCCCTACAAAGGCCTCCAGGTGGGAGGGGCTCGTCCAAGGAGACACTGCACAGGACACAAGAGCACCTCGCCCCCTCCAGCCCCCACCAGCCTGGGGTCAGAGAATAACATCACTAGTAATTCACACAGGCCCGCTCTAGGTGCTCCCGGACTCCAATGGGTAGGGACTCTTGTCACCCCCCCTTGCTAAGCTCAGAGAAGTGTAGTGACTTGGCCGAAGCCCCACTTGCTTCTTGGCGTGGTGGCTGGGAAACCAACTCCGAACTCCTTGACAATGAGTTTCTTTCCTCCTCTGCTCCCTGACTACACCTGCTATCAGCGCAGGGCGAGGAAGGGCGATGGAGTCAGGCAAACGCCTCCAGGGCAAGAGGGTGTTCAGTCAAGGGCACAGGACAGAAGGGGCAAGCAGACAGGGACCCAGTAAGGCCGCCCCAGCCTGCCTGCTGGGATACAGCCTCCCATCCTTCCCCCAAGGCACTACCTTCAGTCTCCCCCTTGACCGGCGGCTAAAACTGCTCCATCCAATATAATGGCCACCAGCCACTCGTGGCTGAACTCATCAGAATGAAATACAACGAAAGCTTCCATTCTTCAGTCACACTGAGCACTTCGCCAGTGTCAGCAGTCACGTGCAGTCAGCAGCTTCTGCGCGGGACAGCGCAGACAGCCCACTTCCAGCATCACTAAATATTCTAGTGCAGGGCCCCTGGCCTAGAATCTTTGGACTAAATGCCACTACCCTTACCTCCACTCAAGTGAAGTCTCTCTTTCAATCTTAGAAAGAACGAGTGGCAGAAAAAAAAAGTGGAGAAGAAAAAACAGGGACTCTAAAGCACATATAACTAAATAATAAGGACTCTGAAAGACATCTCCTCCTTCCCATTCCCTGCCCTCCACCAAAAAAAAAAAAAAATGAAGCTGGGGGAGTCCAGAGGGAGGGGGAATTGGGAGACTGAGCCAGGAAGAAAACAGATCTAATCAGCCATAAATGACTTTTCTCTACTTTTGCCCCAGTCCTGCCCACCTCCCGCCCCACAGGCCCAGCCAGTGGACTCTTGGGACTGAGATCAGCTGTGCAGAATCTTAATGATCCAAAAAAGTTACCAAAAACAGCCTAATGGCAGGAGACTGCCCCACCCCCATACTGGTCTAACAACCTTTCCCCAAGTACCTGCCTCAGGTGACTCCGTTCCTAGGCCCATCCTCTTCACCCTCTTGTTTCTATCCCGCTCAGAAGCTTCTTCCCTCAGATTCTATTTTCCCTTCCTAATGGGTTAGGATCAGAGGGTCAGACCCAGCCCCACAAGATCCTGACAGATTTCCCTTCAAGGCCTTCACCAACTCAGGACCTCCCAAAGTCACCTCCTTTCCTCTCCCCATCTCCACGGTCACTTTCTGTCCCTGCCCTCCACCCTCACTTTCAGCGGCAGCCGGCCTTCCTATTGCCCTTATCAAACACCAGGTCCACTTCTTAGCACTTTACATATTTGATTTTTCATAACCCTATTTGGCCACCATTAGCTTTTTACAGAGGGGAACATGGGCTCCTCTGTACAGAGAGGTCCAGAGAGGCAGTCAGTCCCTTGCCTAAGGGTACACGGCTGGAAAGAAGCGGATTAAGGATGTGGACCCACGTGGTCTAGCTTCAGACCCCAATTCCCAAACCACTACTCTCTTACCTGTGAAATTTTAATTCATAACTCTTCTGCAGCCAGCGGCCTGTGAAATTTTAATTCATAACTCTTCTGCAGCCAGCGGCTTCTCTCCCTCTAAACAGAGGGTTCCAGCTAGATTTCCGCAGCGTGAGCTTACTCACTGTTAACAGCATCAACCTAAAGAGATTCTGACCCTTTTGACAAGCAGATCATTTCTCAAGTGTTTCCAAGAAATGTGTGTAAAGCGCCCTATCCGGACCCCTCTCCCTCATCTCCCCTCATTAATTCAACAAGTATTTTCTGTTCATCTCCTCTGTACAGTGACCAAATAGACAAGGTCCCCTGTCCTGGCATTCGATCAGGGGACACGGGATCAAATGACTTTTTTACACAACTTATTTTAAAATCAGAATTGTAGCAAAGGATCAAAGATACACAGAAAAGTATAAAAAACTCGGGACGGGGAACTTATCTCTCTTTTCTCCTCGATGATGGGGGTCTTTACCGAGAAGAAACTCTCCCCCTAACCAAGGCAGTTTCACTCTCCAACCCCTGAGGGAAAAGGCCTTCCCTGGACATGGATGGCAACTAACGAGGATCCCTCCCCAGTAAGTGGTCTCCCTCCCTCAGGGCCCACAAAGGAGATGCTCGCTTGGACATGGAACTTCTTCCCTTGAGTGTCCTGTCCAAGTGGTTCTGCCAGCCACGGTCCCTTCTGTGACAGCCCTCCTCTCCCTGCGGAGTCCCAACGCTCTGGGGATGCGCTGACATTGCTATTCCCCATTAAGGAAAACTCCGCGGTGTCTCCAGATACTCACAGATCTAGCCAGCCCCCGAGTCCCAGGCCGCCGCAGCAGCAGGCCAGCCTGGCGCAAGCCTCGACTCGGCCCCCAAACTCTAGCCGCGGCAGCCGCCAGCGCCATCTTGGCCAACAACCCCTCGGCGGTCCGCCCCTCTCCTCGGCTACACTGAGGGCTGCCCCTTCATGTGCCTGACTCAAATGCCAGCACCACCCTGTCAAGAAACCAGGCTACTAGTCCTGCGGTCTCTAGGACACATAGGTGAGTGGATAAAGCAATCTAGCTCCCCCCAAATTATTCGGATCGCCTCATTATTGATCTCTGTGACAGGCAAAGAAGAAGGCAACCTGGCCAGCGCCTCAGGATTTTATGGTCCGGGGGCCTCGGGTAGCACGAGGCCCTGACAAGGCCTGCCCCCTCATCTCTATTCTCCAATGGCTTTCTTGCACTTGCGAAGCGGGAGTGGGGGGTGGGGTGGGGGATTGTTAGTAAACGCAGGGACACGTGCGGGCGCCGAGCCCGGAGTCCCCACAACCCTCGCTGTAGGCGCGTGCGCACTGTGTACGCAGCCTGTACGCAGGCGCGCGCTTCTCTTCGGAAGCGGCCGTCCTGGCTGCACGTGGGGTGTGGTGCGGTGCGGGGGACCATGCAGACTGACGCCAAGATCCGCGATGAGTCTGGAACAGAATCCGGCCCTCGGACCCCCGGCTGCAGTCTCCGGCACTTTGCCTGCGAGCAGAACTTGTTGTCTCGGCCGGATGGCTCTGCCTCTTTCCTGCAAGGTAGGTACTCGACCCAGGTAAATACTGCCCCGGGCCACGTTCACCTAGGTCGTATTTGTTTTAAGGAGCGGTTACACTGTACCGCGAAAAGGCGTGCCACCTCCCCTGCTACTAGCTGGTAAATGGCCCTGCTGGCTGATGGAGTTCTTGCCTAGATAGATGCGCCAAGGGGACAGCTTCTCTCTCCCTCCCGACTAGAAGGAAGAAGGTATCTCCTCCCTGGTAAATGTTCGTTAGAATAGGAGCGGGACAGACCCCATAAGGAGTATCTAGAATAGGAAAAGTTTCCTCATCAGAGTAAATATCGCCCTTGTCTAGGTACCCCGCCCCCCACCTCCGCCTCCCACACACACACCCGTGGCTTAGGCAAAAACCTGTACTTTTGCATAAGTACTCCGTACACTGGAAGATCACCGCCCCTGGCTTAATTACTCCCTAGACCGCGACAAATCTTCTACCCATGTAAATACTTTTCAGATTGAGGGTGATGTTCCATCCCCACACCACCAACTGGGTAAACACTCTTTTGACTGGGTTACACATCTCTCTATATGAATAAATGGCCATAAGATTTGGGCAGGTCTTACCTATTGGGTAAAAAAAAATCTCATTCCCTTAGTTAAATATCTCTCAAACGAGACTCAACTCCCTGGCCCAGGTAAATATTCTTTTGGGGATAGGCCTAAGACTCACCCTGATAAATGCTCACTTGGGTACAAAACCTTTCACTCATTCCTTCACGGAACATGTGTATTTCTTCTGGGCACTAAGAATATGTCAATAAAGTTTTTTTTTTTCAAGTCCCTGCCCTAACAGGATTTACATTCTACTCAGGGAGACAGACAGAAGATAACCAAGGTGAAATACAGCATAAAATACTCTGGGAAAAAATATAGTAGGAAAGGGGAAGAAAGTGCCATGAAGGGCTGCAATTTTAGTAGGATGATCAGGAAAGACCTCAGTGAGATGGTAGTATTTTGATAAAGACCTAAAAGTAGGGAAGCAAACTCTGAAGGTATCAGGAGGAAAAGCAAGGCAAGCATGGGAACAGCGGAACAAAGGCCCTGAGGGAAGAACTTGCGTAGTGTGTTTAGGGAACAGTTGGGAGGTGAGGGTAGCTGGAGCAAGGAGGAGGTTAGAAAGAGGAGGAGGGCTGCACATCATTGGAGGCCTAGCAAATGAGATGGGAGCCATTGGAAGCTTTGCTCAGAGGGAGGACAGAATCTGAATACATTTTAACAGAATCTCTCTGGCTCCAGTATTGACTGGAGGGTATGAGGGAAAGGTGGCTGAGACCAGTGTGGAAGCAGTGAAGGTGGTGAGATTCTGGGTGTGTTTTGAAGGTAAAGCGAACAAAATTTGCAGATGGTTTGTTTTGGGGGTATGAGACAGACTCGGGTAATGCTAAGGTTTTCCCTCATATCAGCTGTGCTGGGAGGAGATGAGGAGGAAAGTTTGGGCCGTGAAGCTTGCCGTGCCTGGTAGACATTGCAGTAGCGGTGTGGACTGGGCAGTGGGGCATAATACAAGTCTGGAATTCAGAAGAGAGACCCAGTCTGGGCATTACATTTGGAATCCTCTGGCTGTAGATGGTCTTTCAAGCTACTGAGTGAATGAAATCAGCCAGAAAGTAAATGCAGATGGAAAAGAGAAGAGATTCAAGGAACTAAGTAGGCCTTGGGTCTTCTAACCAGTGAGGAGCTAGCAAAAGACACTGAGAACGAACAGCCAGTGAGGCATGAGGAAAACCAAGAGAGGGCACTGACCCAGGGTCCAGAGGTGAACGAGTGTGAGCTGTGAGGGCCAACCCCCTGCGTCAGTGCTGCTGAGAGGCTGCATGGCGTAAGGACGGAGTAGACCCGTGGGTCGGCAATCTGGACTGATGCCGTTGGGGATGCTGTCAAGAGCTGCTCCGGTGGAGTGGTGGGGTCAGTGGGGAGAAGAGACAGCGAATGGAAAAGGCTCTTTGGGTGTGGCAATGAGAGGAGCAGAAAAGTGGGGAATTGAAGGTGAAGTGGTTGCAGAGAGGAGAGAAATGCTGCAGAGACTAGCTGGAGTCATGTCCCAGAGGAGAGAAATGCTGCAGAGACTAGCTGGAGTCGTGTCCCAGAGGAGGAGGGAGGGAAGAAGGGTCTCTGCTCAGTTGACCACAGGCAGCGCATCCAAGTAACAGGAATGAAGAGCCTAGCGTGAACTTACTCTAGTGGGTAATTTCTCCCTTCAGGGCAGCTCCTCCCCACCCCCGACTCCAGGTAAAACGCACCAACCTGGTTACCTCACCCCACCCTCCCCCAGGTTTAGCTCTCTTGCTAAATCCAGATGCCTGGCATTTCTTAGACTTAGCAAGTATTGAGAAAGTTAGCCCCACCCATGTTCTAAAACCTCAGAAGCCCCAAGACCCTGAAGCAAGGGGAACCCTCAAAAGTGTGTCCTCAGAAACTCTGGTGAGGGTGTTAAGAAATCAGAGCCCCAGACTCCACCGCATGCCTCCTAAAGCTGGTTCCTCTGCATTTGTAACCACTGCACTGATTTGATGGCCGGCCAGGGTTTTGAAGGTGACTCCAGCGCCATTTCTTCCTGCACAGCTGCACATTAGAAAGGCCTACTGGGGCTCTGACACTCCCAGCGCCTGAGCCCCTCCCCAGCGGTTAAGTTAGGCTCTCTGGGGGTGGGGCCTGCGCATCAGTATCTTTTTCCAGCACATAGCCAGGATTGAGAACCACTGCTTTTCGTTAGTGGTTCTTTTTAACTGGAAGGAGTAGAGAATGTCAGAGTACGTCAATAGCAGGGTGGTGAGAGCTGTTCTCTGCGGTCTGTGTTTCATTTACACACACGTAGATTTGCATGAATTTTGTACCCCACCGTATTGGGTGTTATGGTCAGAAAAATTTGGAAGCTGCTGTGTCATCCAGTCTCTTGTAGATGAGAAAACCGAGGCCCGGGGAAGTGAGCAAAATCAGCCAAGGTGGAGGCGGAGAGGACTAACAGGCAAGCTTTTATTTGCCAGGTCTTACCTCCCCGCCCCACCCCTTTCCTGTTCCTAGCCACTCAGGGGAAAGCAAGAGTCAGGACCCGCCCCCAGATATTTATGCATTTCTCAGGTGGTCTGGTTGCTGCAGAACCTGAGGAAGGAGAGAGCTGGACCAGAGGGAAGCTTTGGAAGGAGAGGTTGAGACCAGCTGCAGTAAGAGGGAGGAACGTTAGCTCTCAAGAAGAACTTCCTGTTAAAGTTAATAATATTAGCTAACGTCTGTTGTGCATTCAGCACAGTCTCAGTGTTTTACGTGGATTGACTTAATCCTCGCGATGCTAGAAGGAGGTACTGTTATCCCTCTTTTATTGACGGGGAAGCAGAGGCAGCAATGGGAAGCAAATGCTTAGAGAACCACTGCCAACAAACAGTGGGCAGAGTGGGGATGACATGGGGAGCCCTGGCCATCGCCTCAATGCCTGTACTAGTAGGTGCCGTGCATCGGGCCCCAGAGGCAGGGAAAATGTGGGTGAGGCCTCCCACGCTGTCTCCCCAGGGGATACTTCCGTCCTGGCAGGCGTGTACGGGCCAGCCGAGGTGAAGGTCAGCAAAGAGATCTTCAATAAGGCCACACTGGAAGTGATCCTGAGGCCGAAGATCGGGCTGCCTGGTAATTGGGGCCCGGCTGGCTCTCCAGATGTCCTGCTCATTGGGGCCTCCGCCCTGCTTCTCCCTCACCTCCATCCCCAGTCTCCATTCTCCCCTCAGCTATTTCCAGCTCTCCCTCCAGCTCTGCCTCTGAGTCTCTCTCTCAGTCTTCCTGTCCTCCCTCTTCTTGCTTGGCTCCATCTCCTCTTTCCTCTGACCTGTTTTTCGGCCCTTTTCCCCGCTGTCCGCCTCACTCCTGCGGCCTGGGTCCACGCGCGTGGGAATGGGCAGCAGCCTGGGGCCCCCCCGGGTTTTCCTCTCCCAGGAGAGATGCTGGAGGGGGCAGGGATGGTGGGTGGTGGTCAGGCCCGCCTCCTCCCACCGGGGATCCTCTGTCATCCGTACAGGGTCCCGCACCAGCCCCAGCTAAGAATGCAGGCCCTCTCCAGAGGGATTTGGGTGGGCATAGGGCGGCAGGTGAGCCGGGTGGAGGGGAAGAGCCTGACAGCCCCACCCCACCCCGATTTCCCCAGGCGTAGCTGAGAAGAGCCGGGAGCGGCTGATGAGGAACACGTGTGAAGCCGTGGTGCTGGGTGCGCTGCACCCCCGCACCTCCATCACCGTGGTGCTGCAGGTCATCAGTGATGCTGGCTCGGTATCCTTTCCCACAGGCCGCCTCCTCAGGAAGTCCTCCAGAATGTCCCCCGATTGCCTCCCTGGCTGGTAGCCACGTGTGCACCCTCTCCTAGCCAGAAGACCTTCAGGCATGCGACAGGCACCCACTTGTTGAAGAATAGCCAACACAGCTTGAGTGCTTGCTCTGTGCCAGGCTCTGTTTTGAGCCCCTTACACATAATCAGCATAAGAAGCAGGTGCCATCGTAATCCCTGGGTTCTAAATGAGGAAACTAAGGCACAGCAAGTAATTGGCAGAGCCAGGACTTGATCCCAAGGCCCCTGGCAGGTGGGTGTTCTTGTGTCCGCATGTTTCAGGTAAGGAAACAGGCTCAGAGAGGGGAAGTCACTTGCCCAGGGTCACACAACTGGAAGGCAACAGAGGCAGAACATAAGCCCAGGCCTATGTGACTGTAAAGCCTGTACCATCGACTGACCACTCTGACCCTGAACTTGGATTTAAGGCTCAATGCCAGGGGAACCCTGAGCCAGCAGAGCAGTTGAGTCAGCAGCTTGAACTAGAAAGAGCCCCATGGTTGGGCGAGGGAGGCTGGGGCTGAGGACCAGAGACTGGCATTTCTAGAGGGCCTCGCTGGTATGTGGCCCAGCATTGGGCAGGCACTTCACACACAGCAAGAGGGAAGGGCTGTTGTGACCCCATTTCACAGAGGGGATATATGGAGGGGCAGTGGCAGAGGTGGGACTGATTGGCTGTAAAGCTGGGCCCTTACCTGCTCTGTTAGGCCTGGGGAAGAAAGATGAGGAAACTGAGGCAGGGCCTGCTGTCTGACTCCAGGCCTGTGCTCCCCTTGGATCTTGCCACAGTCACCCTTCTCCCCTGGACTGTGCGCTGCCTGAGGGGGACAGCTCCTTAGTCTGTCACCAGGTAGTGACATCCCGCTAGATTCCCAGACTCTGGGCCTTGCTCTGCCTCTGTCACTGCCTCCCCACATGCTGATGGAAGGTTTCTGCCCTCTGCCCTCCATGTCCTTGGAGGCACATGGCTCCTGCTTCAGTTCATATCTGTAGCATGAGCCAGTTGAGGCTCGGAGGGAGTGAGTCACTTGCTGAGGTCACACAGCTGAGAGGTGGATCCCAGAGCCACTTAGAACCACTGCGACACTGCCTGCTTGTGACCGATGAGTAATTAGTGGAGTCCACCGTGAGCACTGGCAGGGTGGATGAAGGCATGGGCAGGCCCTCTGGCCAGCCCTACAGTAGAAATGCTTCTTAACCCCTCCCTGTGGCACCCAGCTCCTGGCCTGTTGCCTGAATGCCACCTGCATGGCACTGGTGGACGCAGGGTTGCCCATGCGGGCCCTGTTCTGTGGGGTCACCTGTGCCCTGGACCCTGATGGAACCCTCATGCTGGACCCCACCGTCAAGCAGGAAAAGGTAGGTCTGAAGGCCAGGGTGGTGAAAGGCCGCCCACAAACACTGCCTCACTTCTCCAGGACAGGCTGCTGGAACCACATCAGTCCCAACTGGCAAGCTCTGCTCTGCTTCTCAGGACAAATGCTAGACACCCAGCTCAGACCTTCTTAAGCAGAACGGGAATGTACTGACCTTGAGTACCAAACTCAGACAGAGGTCTAGCTAGAGTGAGGGCCTCAGACACCATCAGCGTTTGCTGCTTTGCTTCTCAGTCCCTGCCCTTTGCACATGGGCTCCCTTCTCTGGCCAGCATCTTCCCTGAGGCTGCGACTGGCCCCTAAAGCTCCATGCTTCCCTCTTAAGAGGATCAAAAAGCAGAGAAGAGGAGAGGGTTTTCCTCACTGGCTCAAGTTCAGTGTCCTAGGGTCCTGGTTATGTGGAGTTACGTGCCCAGTACTGTAACAGTCATGGCCAGGCAGGAAAGCAGACACCAGTCAGAGTATTTCAGAAGGCATTTACTGCAAGGAACTGGCTATAACCATGTTGGAAGAACTGAAAGCAGAAAGGAAAAGGGTGATACCCAAAGACTTGGAAGCCCCTAGCCAGCTCCTGCTCTGTGCTGGTGGAGATACTGTCATAGTTCTGGATGCACAAAAGATGTCCTGGCTTTGTCCTGGCTGCTGGAGTCCAGAACCCACCCCATCTCCATGGCTACTGCAGGGAATGCAGCCATGGCACCTGGCTTCTGTTGAGCGCAGACCTGGATGCAGCTTTTCCTCCTCCCAGTCTCCCACCAGGTTACTGGTGGAACCTAGGTGGCAGGGGAGTCTGGGGAAGAGTTTGCCAGCTTCCAGCCCTGGCAGGACAAGGTGAGGGCTGAGAGGTTGATGGGTAATGACCAGCAATCTGGCTTCCCCCACAGGGCAGGAAAATTACTTGGAAGCCCTCAGAATGAAGCGGGGAGCAGTTCTATGAGAGGAGGAGAGTGTTAGGAGTTGGTACTAAGTCCCCTCTTTGGGACCAGCCAAGGTTACGTCTAAGTCCGGGGCCTTCTATCCCTTGTCCTTAGGAGGCCCGGGCAGTCCTGACCTTTGCACTTGACAGTGTGGAACAGAAGCTGCTGATGTCCACCACCAAGGGGCTCTACTCCGATGCTGAGGTACCAGCGTGGAGCTGGGGGTAACCCCCAGTTCTTTTCCTCCCACCTGGCACAAGGTCTTGTCCCGATTCTGCCCTGGGCTCAGATATTTAAGGAGAGCCCCTTATATCCCTTCTGTAAAGAGAAGGCATTTTCAAACTTTGTAGCACAGAAGCCTTTTAGGAATTTTAAAGGGAAGCCCATTTCATGAGTCAGGAAAAGCACTCACATTAAAGTCAGGAGGTGGGAGCGCTTCAAGGCCCCCCAGCTTCCAGCGCAAAGCCATGCTACTCCGTGAATCCCAGGTCTTAGAACAGAGTTTAGAAACTCTTTGGTCAGATGGTCTCCAAAAGCATTTCCAACCTGGACCTCCATGAATCTAGGAACGTGTGGCTGTAAAGATTTGGGGTCTCAGATGCCATGGCTTTCAAGATTATTTGGAGTCACAGGGCTTGTGGCTCTTATCCCCTCTAAGAAAGCCCATGAAATGGGAAAGGAGCAAATGCACTTGGAATAATCCCCTCCCCACCGGCCTCACCAGGTGTGGCCCTGAGAACCCCGGCCAGGCTGAGTGTGGTGCGGGGTGGCCCTCAGCACTGACTAGCCCATCTCCCTCCCAGCTCCAGCAGTGCCTGGCTGCGGCCCAGGCCGCCTCGCAACATGTCTTCCGCTTCTACCGGGAATCGCTACAGAGGCGTTACTCCAAGAGCTGAGGCAGCTGGGGCAGGGTGCCTTTGCTGCCACCACCACCTCCTGCGGAAAATAAACCAGCGGCCCTGCCCTGCCTCTCTGTCCTTGTGTAGTCCGGTGAGCTTGTCCTGTAGCTGCAGGGGCCCCTGAGCCTCGGGGCACAGACCCCAGCCGCCCTAGGGAGGCACAACAAGGATTGCGTACGCACTGAATGAATTCATTCAGCCTGAGAAATACCCACTGAGCCCCCTGTGTGCAGGCCCTGTGGGGTGCTGAGGACTTGGCCGTGGCTGAGACCCAGGGCCCAGGGCTGAGGAGCAGTGGGCAATGAACAAAAAATTGGTGTTTCCCTGGTAGTGGTAAATATTACAAACAAAAAGCAGGGAAGAGGGGCTTGGGGAGGGCACACTTGATCCATCACTCAGGGCTGTGCTCACGGAGAGGGGTGCATTTGTGGGAAGCCCAGGAGGCAGCCAGGGGTTGAGCTGCAGAGGGTCAAGGACCAGCCAGGAGGCCAGTGCGACTGTAGCAAAGCACACGAGGGAGAGGGGTTCAGAGGGGAGTGGGCGCAGCGCTGGAGCCTTGGCAAGGAACCTGGTGAGTGCTGCCGCAGCCGGCCTGCAACCCCTCAAGGTGAGGTGGTTATGGTCCCCATTTTAAGATGAAGAAACTAACTTGAAAGCCAGATGGTACGTGAGGCCACCAGCCAGTTGGTGGAGCCAGGGTCCTACTCAGTCCAGTCCCAGGGCCCTCACTGCTCAGGCAAACTGAGGAGATGCCAGTACGCTCCACACTGGCTCCCCATCTGTAAGTGGAAGTGGCTGGGGCCCCTTGGTTCTCAGTCCAGGGTGTCAGCACACCCTGAGTGTCCTATGGAAGTACCAGGTGGATGCATTTTTTGTTGCCATTTGACTCCCTCCATCCCCCACCTCTTGGTCAGGAGCCAAGAACATGAAAGCATCCCACAAGGAGTGACTGTCCCATAGCTGAGCCACGTGGTCCCTATCTCCTGTGGACCACTGATGTTTGGGGGTTTATGATGAAAATGACACACCTGATAGGCCTGCTGCATGCTTCACGTGCTTGCACCAGGTCACCCAGTTCCCACAAGCGCCCCTTTGGGCGGGTGTCGTTTTCAACCCCAGTAGCCAAGAAGGAAAGGCATAAATATGGATAAGAAGTGATGCTCCATGAGACACTCAGGAGGCCAAATGGGAGGAGTGCTTCCAGTAAGGTCCACCAGAATGGCCCTAAGCTGAGTGAGCCAAACCGCCCATCACTGCATTGCTTGGTGGCCTCAGGCCCCATTTAGTGTACCGGTCCTGTTTTGCCTGCCCGGGTGCCAGCCCTCTGATGCCTCAAGGTTCCGTCCCTCCCAGTCTCGGGCCATCTGGTTCCCAAAGGGCTGCCTGCCACTGGGGCTCCTGAGACAGGTTCTGGGGTACCCATGCTGCCCAGGTCATTGTCCACTGCCAGGAGTGGGAACTTGCACAGGATAGGAGCCAGTGGAGGAAAGGGAGGCCACAGCATGGAGACCAGAGCTTCCCTCTCATTTGAGCCCGTGGTCCCAAGTCTGCCCCTCTCTGGCTGCATAGAGCAGTCCGAGCTGACTTGCAGAGCTCAGAGGGAGACTGCCTTTTCATGTGTGCCCCACTGGGCCCTCAGCACAGCTCAGAGAAAATCAGTCCCACTCTGCAGATGAGAAAAAGTGAGGCTCAAAGAGAACTTAGTCGGGCCACTGGTATACAGCTGAACACCCAGGTCTTGGAACCCACCTTTCATTCTCCACGGACGCCCACGCTATGGAGAGAACATTCTGCGATTTGGAATTCGTCCTCCCCTCAGAATCCCCCATCTCCAGCTTTGAGGTGTCTGGGAGCTCCTTGGGGACAGCCTGTCACCCTGGCTTGTTCCTTCCTGGTCTCAGGCAACCCCAGCCCCCTCCACCTTTCGCACCCCACACGGACAGAGGGCTGCAGGAATGCGTGGTGTTTAATCCCACGTTGCAGTAGCGGGGTGGAGGAGGGGGTTGCCATGCCGCACCTGCCAGGTTTTCCGCTCTGTCCCTGCATGCGCTGCAGCCTCTGGGTTCACAGTGGGGGGCAGGGGCAGCTAGGGCGGGTCTTGAGAGGCGAGGTAAGTGGCCAGGGTCACCAGGGCAGCCCGACAGCCAGGACCCCCAGCAGGAAGGCGCAGCAGGAGGTGGCCCCTGCCCCCCAAGCGTCCCCCTTGGCCCACGCCTTGTTCGTCTGTGGAGGCATTGGGCAGCAGTGACTCAGGCATCTGTTCATCCCACCCTGCTGCCCACAGCCCCAGACCCTTCTGTTCCCTCCCAGAGCTGCCACACCCTCGTATTCATATATTCCAAAAACAAATGGTGAGCTGCTACTGTGGGTCAGGCAGAGGGGATACTGGGTGACAAATAAACATACATGCCACCATTCTCATTTGATCTTCACTGTGCCCTGAGGTAGGAATTACTCCCACTTTACAGATGGAAAATGAAGCACAGGGAGGTTAAGTAGCTTGCACAAAAATCTTGAGTGGCGGATCTAGGATTTGAATTCAGGTCCTCCACCACTGCTGTGGGCAACACCCTTCATTTTACCCCTGAAGGTTTCCAGTAAATCCTCTCCATCTTTTCCACCCCACCCCTGACCAGCATGGCTCTTCTGATTTTACTTTTCTTTTGAATACGTTTTGCTCTTATATCAGTCCCCTCCCAGCCCCATCCACAGACTGACCTTCTCAGCCAGGCAGAAGGCAGCGATGCCCACAAGCCAGAAACAGCACAGCATGGAGAAGACAGCCAAGCCCGGGTGGTCGGAGGGTAGGAGCGGGGAGAGAAGGCTGCCCCCATTCCAGCCTGAGTCACTGTCACTGGATGACACATCCTATGGGTGGGAGAAGGCCTGGGTAGGCATCTCCACCTACTGTCCTGTTCCCCATAGCCCCCAGAGACCAATACAGGGCCTCCCCTAGAGACACCGAGAAAAATATTCCAGAAGACAGGCTTTTTTCTACATCCTGGATCCCTTTTTGTGGAAGCTGTAGGCCTTGTTTCCAAAGAAGAGCCCCCACCCATACCCAAAATTTTGAGTTCAATTTCAAGGAATTCCAAGGTCCAGTCATGGATACTACAATGCTTATAATCTCAGTTAAAAGCCCCTGAGGTGGAGATAGACACCAACATTGACAGAAAATTGTAATAAAACGGAGATTAGGAGAAAGCTGTGGTAGCCTAAATTACCAGGACAAATCTGACTGCTAGATAAATTCTAGACAAATAATTTTTTAAATCCTCATCATGTAACTTAGAATATTTTAAGGAACTAATGCAAAGCCAAAAAGAAAATCCCAAATTAACAGGTCAAAAGAACAGGGAAGGCCTCTCTTGCCCTGCAGGCATTTTGCCAATCCCAGAGAAACTGAACTCAATCATCTCTTGGATTAGATTAAAGATGATCTCTAACTGATAGCACCCCGCCCCCCCAACAGCTGACAGACGCAAACCAAATCCTATCTGGAGAAAGCTACCACTCTAGGCCTCAAAATAATTTTTCCTAAAAATAACTTTTTTAATACAATGACCAGCATACACCCAAAGATAACCAGGCACACAAGGAACCGTGAATAAGAACTAGCAGAAATTAGGTTCTCGAAGTCTTCAAACAATGGAATTCTCTCACACACACAATGCTGTAGGCTTACTGCTACACTGTGGCAGACTGTTTCCAAAAATAGCCACAACACTCCACATGCTCTTCTGACAGTGTGACTGATATTTTTCCCATCTAGGGGTGAGGTCTGTGACCCCCTTTCCTTGAGTCAGGGCAGGCCATGACTCATAATTGATAGAATGTGGTGGACATAATGCCACATGAGTTCCAAGCATAAGTCAGAAAAGGTGAGGCAGGTTCTGCTTCCCTGCAACACTCATCCTGGAGGCTGAGGCATGGAAGGAGTCTGCCCCAGAGCTGCCGTGCTGTGAGAAGGCCCGAACCAACCTGCATGGGGAGACCCAAGAAGAAGCCCAGAGACTACATTAAGAGAGACCCAGCCAGCCCTCAGCTGCTTCATCCCCTGACTGTTTCAGCTCTAGCCACCGGCTGATGGCAATGTCATGAAAGACTCAGAGGCAGAACCACCCAGCTGCATCCTTCCCAATTCCCAAATCCCTGGCCCATGGAAAGAAACCACACGTGATAATAATTGTTTTAAGCTACTAAGTTTCAGGATGATTTTGTATATAGCAATTGTAATCAGAAAGCCATGTTTAAAAAAATAAAAGGCAAGCTTGACAATGTGTACAAGGAATAAGAAATTACCAAGGCCAACAAAAGCCAGAGGTTCATTGGCCCTAGAGGGAGATGGGCAGACAGAGACGGGGGGAGTCAGAAATAAAAGGATAGACAGAGAGCCAAAGGCAAGAGAACAAAGATGAGACAAATCTGGAGGTACAAAGGTCAAGAAACCAGGGGAAATGTAAAGAGGAAGAACTTCAAGTGGAAACCAGGAAGCCCACACATCCAGTTGGGAAGTGAGACTCCTGGCCAAAGGCAGATATCCCAGCCACCAGCCTACCAGATGTTGGTCCCAGCAGGACTCACCTCCAGCCCCCTCCCCTGGCTCCAAGTGAGGTCTGCTGCTCCTACCTCAAGATCAGGGGGCCCTGGCTCCCTCAGGCCAGTACTCACAGAGGGAAGAGGTGGTGGTAGGCAATGCCAACCCCTCAGGGGTTCAGCAAAGGTTGTCTCTCGAAAGGGGGACCCTCGTTCAGGCTCACAAGGCTTCTGGTCGGGGGCCTCGCAGCCCACAGCTGTCAGCAAAGGCTGTTGGAGCGCTTGAAGACAGGCTGTCCATGGCTGGGGAGAGGTTCCAGAGTGGTTTACTGGATGTAAGGGAAAGAAAAAGACCAGTTGTTAAAAGTCTCACCTTCATCCTTCCCCTGACACCTGATTCTGGAGAAACTCCAGGCAGACTAATTCAAAGACGCTCAGACCCACTCTACAGATAGTAAAACGGAAGCCTAGAGAGTAAAAAAGGTTGGCCCAAATTGTGAAGGGAACTCAGGGGTCTGGACATTCAGTTCTGGGCTTCTCTCTCCTCAGACAATACTTGTTGCACACTTATTCATAGCCTGTCTTACACACTTGCCCCATGAGCTACACACCTGAGTTCACACACCTGTTCCCTCATGCAACCTCAATGATGCTCTGCCCTTCACTGTAGCCCACACACTTCTGTGTCCCCCAAGCCTGCACACTCTGAATACCCAAGTCCCCTGCCACACACCAGAGCAGGGCCCAACAACCTGCCTCCCCCTCTGCCCATTCATCTCCTTGCATACTTGCCCCAAACAACATCAGCTCCCAGAAACACCCCTCTGGAGCACCCAACTTTATACATTCACGCCAAATGACTGCTTGCACATTCCTAATGCCCCAACATCAGGTTCCCCCATGTGCACACCTGCCGCAAACACGTGGTCCACGCACCCTCCCCTACTCCGCGCACACCCACGACCCACACAACTCCCTGCACACCCACCAGTTCCCCGACACCTCTGTTTTTAACAGAACCCACGTTTGCACAACTCCCTGTAACATCCCCAACCCACGGCACACTCCTACACATTCAACCACAAGGTATATTCTCGCCACACGATCACCCTGGGGAGCCCCCAAGCCTCCAGCCCTCACTCCAAACCTGGCTTGAGCCGATTTCCTTGCCAAGGGTTTGCCTCCCCATCTCCAACACCAGAACCCGGAGGAGGGTCGGTGCCCCCACCTGCGCCCCTCACTCACTACCCACGCTCATGTGCCGGGACCTCCCAGGCCCCTGCATCGACGACACCGTCCCCGCCGCCCGCGGGTGGGGGACCTCTGAGCCCCGCGCTCCCGCTGGCGCTGGATCTGCGCGGTCGGCTGCGCTCTTTCTCTCTGCGCCTCGGGCCCGCAGCGCGCGGGGGCGGGGCGGCTGGCTCCGCCCCTGGCGGCCCGTTAGGGGGGCCTTGAAGGCCTACGTCAGCGCCTCGAGCGGGCCTCAGCCATGCGGTGTGTGCAGGTGCTGGCCGGGGTCTCGGATCACAGCGGGCCCTGAACCCCCTGAGCCCAGGCTCCTGCGCTGCGGGGTGTAGGAGGTGGCACCCCGATTCTCCAGGGCCTTGCCGGCTTGGACCCGCCTCCACCCCACCACCCTATTTGTCCAACAATAACAGCAACAGCGGCTAGCTGTGCGCGCGGCTTAGTGCTCTGCACGTGCACGTACACTTATTCCTCAGAAGGATCGAAGAGAGAGAGAGACATTACCGCTTACTGTCCTGCTCTCCGGAGGAAGCAGGCGCAGAGAGTTTAGGGTCTTACCTAACAGCTCGCTTCCAGTTCCCTGAGCTCAGAGGGCCCAGCCCCAGGGCCAGAGGCTTTACAATCATCATCCCGATAGTTCCTTTTAGTAGCTCTGTTTCTAGCCCTATTTTGCAGATGAAGAAACTGAGGCTCAGAGATGTGTGCTTACTTGGCCAAGGTAAGCAAGTGGAGCCAGGACCAGCAGATTGTGACCCAGGGCTGTGTTCCTTGCTGGCCCAAAGGGAGGAGAGAAATCGGGGGGGGGGGGCAGAAGGTGGGGTGGGGGCTTCCAGGGAAAGGAGGCCCAAGTGGGAGGAAGAAGGGGGTGGGATGCTGTGCTGATTTTCAGGTGATAACACGTGATGGTTCTGAGTCAGTGTTTGGACCCACCCAGATCTTTCTTGAAGAGTTCCTTTTCAGGCTCTTCAAGGCACCTGCTGCGTGAGCTCTGGACCGTGGCATCGCCTCTCTGAACCCCTATCTTTTCATCTGAAAATGAGGTCAATATCACCTGCCTCTTGGATGTGATGACAAATAAAACGCACTTAGATTCCGTGGGATAACAAAAGCCCACCATTTACCCAAAGCCTGGCAAAGTAGATGCTCTGAATGTGTTTGATGGTGTTTATGAGTACTATTATCTATCCATCTCCCATCAATCATCAGTCTGCCTAAGGGACTCTCCTCACTGCAGGCCTCTACCTCCTTCAGGGAGCCCACCCAGCTTGCACTGGCTTCCCCTTTTTAGAAGCCCTCCATCTCACCAGTCCCAGGCTGCCAAACTAGAGGATTCCCGTCCTGAGGTGGGGACAGCCAGAGTTCCCTTGCTCCCGGGCGCTGGGGCTGTGTGCCAAGGGTCCAGACGCTGGAGATGGCACAGGTCCCATTCCCATGGAGAGCAGATAACGCCTGCAAGTGCACTTGGCTGAGCCAGAGTTTCTGGCAGACGACAGGCGGGGAGACCCACAAGAAGGTAGATGAGAGGGAGAGGGAGCAGGATTGCTTTATCAGGGGCAGATACCCTGTTACTCTCTCCTGTCTGCTTGCTTTTCCATAGAGTTTGCCACTGTGAAACATACATGTCTGTTGTTTGTTATTTCAATGCTCCCACATTCCTGTCAGCTCCAGGAGGGCTGTGATTTGATCTCTTTTGTTCACTGAAGCGCCTCAGGGCCTAGAACAGTGCCTGGTACAAAGTAGGCTTTCGTTACATATTTGTGGGATGGGGGCATGAATGCCTACCAGCCTCAGGTTTTCAGGGAATCTCTGAGCTGTTTGGGTCCCTTCACCCCCTAGGCCACCATAGAGATTAATTCCTTCCAGTTAGATCTCTCTGGCCACCATTAGCTTGGTGCAGTCCCCCCAGCTGTACCTATTGCAGTGGTCACAGGAAACCCAGGCCTTTAAGGATTTATATTGGTCCTGGAATATTAAATGTGAGATGACAGCCAGGGTCATAAACGGGAGCTTAAACCGTTGAATGGAAGTTTGATGAGGAGCAGGATATTTATTTAGTCTCAAAGATCTCCCCACAGGTTACTTGTTACAAAGGTAAAAAATAGTACAAGTGGACAGTATTGGCACACAGCACCTTAAGCAGGTGAGGGAAATTAACATCACCAGTCTGGGACAAGTCGATATCATGTGCATCCCGACACAACACGCACTGAGAAGGACACAACATAATTTCCTAGGGTTTCCTGCCCAAAATGTTTCACCTGAGTCTAATCATCAGAAAACATGAGACAAAGCCAAACTGAGGGACCCTCCATAAAGTAGTTGGCATGTATTCTTCAAAACTGTCGATGTCATGAAAACCAAAACAATAACAAGAAAATTAAAAAGCTGGCACCTGTTCTAGAGTAAAGGTGACTAAAGAAGATGACAGCTAAATTCAAAGTGTGACCCGGGATAGACAGCAGACAGTGGTAACATATGGTATTGAGACAATGGGGGTAATTTAAGTATAAACTACAAACTAGATTACAGTTTTGTATCAATGTTAAATCGATACTGAAGAAATGTTAAATTAGCATTAGGGTTACACAGGAGACTCCCCTTGTTCTTAGGAGAGAATTTTATTGTTAAAAATAATGAGTTATGAAGATAGTATACCTGTATGTGTGTGTTTGTACGCAGAAAAGGAGGCAAAAGAATTGAACAAAAATTTCACGAAAGAGGAAATCTAAGGGAACAATGAACATTTAAAAAGCTATTCAACTAGTCGTCAGAGAAATGCTAATTAAAATCACAATGCTATACTGATACACACCCAACAGAATAGCTAAAGAAAAAAGACTACCTACCACCAAATGCTGGTGAGGATGCAGAGGATGGATGACTCATACACCTCTGGTGGGAGAGCGCATCAGGCCAACCACCAGGAAAACCATCTGGCAGTTTCTGTTATAGCTGAATATATCCTATGACCCAGCAATTCCACTCCAACCAGATGTCAACATATGTCCACCAAATGACAGATTCTCATTACTGGATGGATAAATAAATGGTAGCATTTTCACACAGAGGAAACTATACAGCAACTAGAAGGAAAGATATGCAGCAACATGCAACAAGCATGGATGGATTTCACAAGCAAAACACTGACCAAAAGACAGTAGACACAAAACAATGTATACTGTGTTATTTCATTTCCAACAAGTACAAAAACAGATGAAGTTAATCCATGTTGTTAGAAGTCTGGTAAGTGGTTACCCCGGGGGGCATCCTGGAAGAGGCAAGAAGGGCGTTCTGGGGGGGCGGATCATGTGCTGTTCTGGAGCTGGGTTCTGGTTACCAGGTATGTTCAGTTTATGAAGTTTAATCCAGCTGTTCATTTATGATTCATGTATATTTCTGTGCACATAGTATACCTCAAACAGTTATTTTTTTAAAAGAGTGAGACCTTCACATATGGATAAATTTCCAAGATACGTCACTGAGTGAAAAAAAGAAAATGTAAAACAACATGTACAGTCATGATGCAAAACACTATAGCAGTTCCTCCAAAAATTAAAAATAGAATTACCGTAAGACCCAGCAATTATACTCCTGGGTATATGATCCAAAGAACTGAGAGCAGGGTCTTAAATGAGTATTTGTACACCCATGCTCACAGCAGCATTATTCACAATAGCCAAAAGGTGGAAGCAACCTAAGTGTCCATCAACAGATAAATGGATAAAGAAAATGGGGTGAATGTTATTCAGGAAGAAAAATCTGAAATGTGCTACAATATGGATGAAGCTTGAGGACATTAAGCTGAATGAAATAAGCCAGTCATAAAAGGACAACTTCTGAATGATTCTAATTATATGAGGCACCAAGGCAGTCAAATTAATAGAGACAGAAAGTAGAATGGGGGTTGCTGGGGGAAAGAGAGAAGGGGAGTTGTAGAATATGTAAAATATGCCATTTCAGTAATCAGAAAACAGCATTAACAATAAAACCCATCAATAATAGCAAACATTTGTACTGCTTCCTATGTCGGGCCCTGTCCTAAATTCATTGTGTATTTGTGCTAGTTATCTATTGCTGTGTAACAAATTAGTCCCCAAAACTTAGTGGTTTAAAACAACAAATGTGCCATCTGGCATAGTTTCTGTTGGTCAGGAAGCTGGCAATGGCTTAGCTTGGTGGTTCTGGCCCAGGGTGTCTCATGAAGGTACAGTCAGCCTGTTGGCAGAACATTAATCATCTGTAGATTTGACTAGCATTGGAAGATCTGCTTCCAGGATGGGCCACTCACATAGTGCTGGTTGTTGGCAGGAGGTCTCAGTTCTTCCCGTCAGGTCTCTCCACTGACTGCCTCACTGCCACCACAGCAGGGTGGCTGTCCACCCCCCTCTCCCCACCTCCCAGAGACATCAATCAAGACAACAGCAAGGAGGAAGCCTCAATGCCTTTTATGACCTAGTCTCAGGAGTGACACAGCAACACTTCTGCCATATTCTGTTGGTTGAAAGCAAATAACTAAGTGCAGTCCATACTCGAGGGGAGCGGAATTAGCCTCTACCCATGGAAAGAAGGAGTGTCAGAGAACCTGTGGACATATTTAAAAATAGCTTCACACATTAATTTGTCATATCCTGACAATCCTATGATTCATTCTCATGTTACAGAGGAAGCAACTGAGGCACAGAGAGGGTAAAGGTCACAAAGAAATCTTGCAGAGCCAAGACTTAAATCCAGGCAGTTGACCTGGGAACCATTTTCTTAATCGCTATTATCAACCAGTGGATAAGAAACCAAGTGAAAAAACATTTAAGAAGGTGCATTAGCAGGACTTGCTGGCTGATGGGATGTGTGGGAAGTGATGGAATCTAGGGTGACACCCACACACAGCCTCCATGTTCCTTTGACACTGGGAGACACGTATACAAGAGAGGCAGGGGAGCAGAGAGGTGGAGAACATAAGGCTTAGGGACAGAGTCAGAACTCAGATAGATTGAGGCCAAATTTGCCTTTCTTCATTTTTTTTTCATTTTGACTTTTTTTCTGCTTTTTGCCTTTATTGGTGTTAGCAGCTGTTTTTCTTTGTATCATTAATATACAATTACATGAGCAACATTGTGGTTACTAGATTCCCCCATTATCAAGTCCCCACCACACACCCCATTACAGTCACTGTCCATCAGTGTAGTAAGATGTTATAGAATCACTACTTGTCTTCTCTGTGCTATACTGCCTTCCCCGTGCCCCCCCCCGCTATATTATGTGTGCTAATATTAATGCCCCTTATTCCCCTTTTCCCTCCCTTCCCACCCCCCACCCGCCAGTCCCTTTCCCTTTGGCAGCTGGTAGTCCATTCATGGGTTCTGTGAGTCTGCTGCTGTTTTGTTCCTTCAGTTTTTGCTTTGTTCTTATACTCCACAGATGAGTGAAATCATTTGGTACTTGTCTTTCTCCGCCTGGCTTATTTCACTGAGCATAACACCCTCTAGCTCCATCCATGTTGTTGCAAACAGTAGGATTTGTTTTCTTCTTATGGCTGAATAATACTCCATTGTGTATATGTACCACATCTTTTTATCCATTCATCTACTGATGGACACTTAGGTTGCTTCTATTTCTTGGCTATTGTAAATAGTGCTGCGATAAACATAGGAGTGCATATGTCTTTTTCAAGCTGGGCTTCTTCATTCTTAGGGTAAATTCCTAGGAGTGGAATTCCTAGGTCAAATGGTATTTCTATTTTTAGTTTTTTGAGGAACCTCCATACTGCTTTCCACAATGGTTGAACTAGTTTACATACCCACCAGCAGTGTAGGGTTCCCCTTTCTCTGCATCCTCAGCAGCATTTGTTGTTCCTATTCTTCTCTATGTTGGCTATCCTAATTGGCATGAGGTGGTATCTCATAATTTGCATTTCCCTGATAATTAGCAATGTGGAGCATCTTTTCATGACTTTCTTCATTTTAAATAAATTATTATTAATAATACCACCTACTTTGTGGGATGTCTGGAAGAATGAAAGGAGGCCATGCATGCAAAACGATTACTGTATAGGGATTGGTAATGAGAAAGCACTCAATAAATGGTAGATTTCAAATATATCAATTAGTGGAATATTAGCCTATTGAATTATTTTATGTAAATATTATTCTATTGAAATGTTGCCCCCTCCCTCTAACTTTGAGTTGATGACTGTAACTTCTGCAGACTTGTTTTGCTAAAAAGCAAGGGAATAAGTTCCCTTTGGACTCCTGATCTGGGATAGAGAAATCGGGAATTAAGGTTCAAACGGATTTAGAGGTTGAGTAACCTCTGACTCAGTCTCCTTGAGGCCATTAAACGGATGAGAAAACTGAGACTTTGAGCTGTGCATGGTCATAAGATAGCATAGGCAGAGTCCCATTTTCAAAAGCCTCATTTTCTTTTTTTTATTTTAATTTTTTATTAAGCTATTATTGATATACACTTTTATGAAGGTTTCACATGAAAAAACAATGTGGTTACTACATTTACCCATATTATCAAGTCCCCACCCATACCCCAATGCAGTCACTGTCCATCAGTGTAGTAAGATGCCACAGATTCACTATTTGCCTTCTCTGTGCTACACTGTTTTCCCAGTGACCCCCCACACCATGTGTACTAAACATAATACCCCTCAATCCCCTTCTCCCTCCCTCCCCACCCACCCTCCCACACCCCTCCCCTTTGGTCACCACTAGTTCCTTCTTGGAGTCTCTGAGTCTGCTGCTATTTTGTTCCTTCAGTTTTGCTTTGTTGTTATACTCCACAAATGAGGGAAATCATTTGGCACTTGTCTTTCTCCACCTGGCTTATTTCACTGAGCATAATATCCTCCAGCTCCATCCTTGTTGTTGCAAATGGTAGAATTTGTTTCTTTCTTATGGCTGAATAGTATTCCATTGTGTTTATGTACCACATCTTCTTCATCCATTCATCTACTGATGGACACTTAGGTTGCTTCCATATGTTGGCTATTGTAAAAAGTGCTGCGATAAACATAGGGGTGCATATGTCTTTTTGAATCTGAGAAGTTGTATTCTTTGGGTAAATTCCAAGGAGCAGGATTCCTGGGTCAAATGGTATTTCTATTTTGAGTTTTTTTGAGGAACCTCCTACTGCTTTCCACAATGGTTGGACTAGCTTACATTCCCACCAGCAGTGTAGGAGGGTTCCCCTTTCTCCGCATCCTCACCAGCATTTGTTGTTCTTAGTCTTTTGGATGCTGGCCATCCTCACTGGTGTGAGGTGATATCTCATTGTGGTTTTAATTTGCATTTCCCTGATGATTAGCGATGTGGAGCATCTTTTCATGTGCCTGTTGGCCATCTGAATTTCTTCTTTGGAGAAGTGTCTCTTCAGATCCTCTGCCCATTTTTTAATCGGGCTATTTGTTTTTGGGGTGTTGAGGCATGTGAGTTCTTTATATATTTTGGATGTTAACCCCTTGTCAGATATGTCATTCACAAATATATTCTACCATACTGTAGGATGCCTTTTTGTTCTGTTGATGGTGTCCTTTGCCGTATAGAAACTTGTTAGTTTGATGTAGTCCCATGAGTTTTTTTGCTTTTGTTTCCCCCAAAGCCTCATTTTCCGCAAAGAGGCCTCAGTTCCTCATTTCTCATACCCCTTCCACCACACCCCCGTCCTTGTTCAGAATCAGCATAACAGTTTAGAACTGGGCATTATTTCTGAGAAGGAAGTTTATCAGTCTTTGAGGAGACTGGGGAAACTCTAAAAAGGGAAGGAAAACCCCCTCCCCAACTTCTCGGTTCTGTTGAATGAGATTTTTTTTTTCATTATGAGTCAGGGGGATGCACACAATGCCTTGAAGAAGGTTTCCCCCTGGCCCTAGCTCAGGTCTCTGATTTGCGGTGTCGGTTGGGAGAGAGTTTGGGCGGGCGTGAAGCACCGACGGATTCGTTCTGAGGAGGGTATCTGAGAGAAAAAGCGATCAAATTCCTCAGCCACGACTCAACAGAGCGCTGCCCGGCCACGCCCAAATGGCGCAACCGTAAGCTGTGGCTGCAGCGACGCTTTCCCTAAAATGGAGAGAGGGGGAAATGAATCGTCCATCACAGATTAGCCCCGCCCCCGGGGCCGCTAGGACCAATTAGCGACCCGCAGGGAGGGTGCAAAGCCTTAGGAGGAGGCTGCTGTTGCCCCAGCAACAACCAGGGAGCTCGGGCTCCAGGCAGACGCGGCCTCTGAGGGATCGGTACCTCAGATCTTTCGCTGCCAGGAAGGTCCTGGGAGAGGCGCGAGCCAGGACTGGGAAGTCAGCGTCCGCGCGGAGAGGGGACAGGTTAGTCCCATGAACTCCAATCCCACGGCCGCTTTCGCCCTCAACCGTTAGGGGCTCTGAGGTAGGAATAAGGCATGCGTGGGCCTGGAGGCGGGGCTGAGGCGGTCCTGCACTTAACACGCATGCGCCTCAGGGAGCTTGAGGTTGGGGGGAATCAGACGCGGGAGGCGAAACCTTTGCGTTTGTGGGCAGAGCCTTAGGCTCCTGGAGCGGGGCTTTCTGCTGCTCCAAGCGGGAGGCAGAGGTTATTTTAGAGGCGGGCAGTTAGACGCCAGCAACTCTGCTCAACCCTCCTTCTCCCTCATTTTTCCTGGGCTCTCCTAGAGAAGTAGTTAAGATCTTGGATAAGACCGCAGCCTCAGTGTGTCGACGAAACTAGCTTGGCATCCCACTGCCGCATACTACCTGGTGGGCCTCAGTTTCCCCATCGGTCAGGCGGGGGTAATAGTACACTTAGGAAACAAGGTTGTGATTACATTTTCCCCCTCTCAGGGCCATGGCTGAGGTGCACGTGATCGGGCAGATCAGGGGGGCTACCGGTTTCTCGGAAAGTAGCCTCTTCTGCAAGTGGGGCATCCACACAGGTATTACCGGACCTGGCTCATTTCCTTACCCAGACCCCCAGCATGGAGGCTCCAGCCGCCTTTCTTGACCCCCTGGCCCAGCGCCTGATCCTCATCTTCCATCGGCTCTCAGGATCCCTCTCTCTGACCACCCTGTCCATGTGAGACTCAGGCTCCCTTCTTACCCCTTCCCATACCATCACTGGAGGCTGCGGCTCCCACTCTTTGAACACACAGCTCCTAAAGATACGGGGCTGGACCCCTCGACACACTCCCAATCCTCAAAACACTAGACAGCCTGACCCCACGGGACTTCATTCACTGTCTTAAGGGTGCCCTGGGTCCCTCTCTCATCTTAATTCTTTGTTTAACAGTGTCCATTTATTGAGTTCTTACTGAGGAGAGGCCACCCTTCTGTATTCATACTTACCTGTGAGAATGTAGGCACCCCCTTCTGGCAGTTATCCGAGTCCATCCACACAGACCCAGCAGAGACCTCGGAAGCCCCAGTTTCATGCGTTGGCATCAGAGGCAGTATAATGGTTGGGACCATTGGCCACTAGATCTGAGCTTAAATGCTAACTCCCTGGCCTGTTGTTTGGGAGCTTCACACTTGACCTCTCTGAGGCTCGGTCTCCTTGTTTGAAGTGAACCTAATAGCAACTAAGAGGCAGCAGAGTGTTGAGATTAAGAGCACAAACCACCTGGGTTCAAAACCAGGTGGTGCTTATTAATTATGTGACCATAGGCCTTTCTCCTTGCCTCGATTTCCCTGTCTGTACAATGGGAATAATGACAATACTTGCCTCATGGGGTTGTTCTGAGCACTAAATAATAGCAGTAGCACTTAGAAGACGGCCTGGCCTAGCAAGTACTCAGGGAGTATTTTCCTCGCTCGTGTGAAAACTGGATGGGCTCTTGTTTGTAAAGCCCTGGGGGTGTTCCTAGCACAGATAAATGCCCATGAAATGAATGTGGCTGTTGATGCAGTCATCATCTCTTCAGGTCCCGCGTCCTTTGCAGTTTCACTGGCTGTTGAGATTCCCTGGGAAACGGGGACCCTCCAGCTGAGCGGAGGCTCTGGAGTCAGAGTTGGTTCCCAGCCTGGACCTCACCACTTACCTGCTGTGTGACCCTGGGCAGGTGCTGTCCTCTCTTAGTATCCTCAGTTTCCTCATCCAGGAAGTGGGAATATTTGTTTTTCATCTGGGTGTTGGGAAATCTTGTATATGAAGAGCCTGACTCAAGCCTGGTGCTTTCCTTACCTGGCCCAGAAGGGAGCAATAACTGACCTGATTTTTATTATTTCAAGGGGGCATGGGATGGGGGCAGTTAACCCAACAGAGAGCTCAGGGGCAGCTGGATAAGGGGCTTGGGCCCTGCAGTCAGAGCTGTTTGAGTCCAGGTCCTCCATGAACCTTAGCCTGTGTGGTCCTGCTGTACCCCTAGCATGGAGAACGGTGCTTGGCACACAGTAGGTGTTCAATAAATGTTTGTGGAATGAATGGTCAAGTGACTTTCCTTCTCAGAGTCTGTTTCTTTACCTGTAAGATGGGGATTATATTAACACCCATCTCCTAGGATCACTTATTTGTCCAACAAACATTTATCGAGCACCTTCTGTGTACCAAGATGTGGGTTTGAGGTCTGGGAATCCAGCACTGTACAAGATCCCTGGTCTCCTGGGGCTCACAGGGGAGACAAACAATAACAAGCAGGTAAAGAGCTGAGTGCTGCCATGATTACCGATAGTAGTAGGTCCTAGGACAAAGTGAGATGGGATGATGTGATAGGGACTCGTTTTGGGGTAGGAGGGTGAGGGAGCACCCCTCTGTGAAAGTGGCTCTTGAGCTGATCCCTGAAGGATAAAAAAAGCCCTGCATGGGGACATCTAGGAGCAGAGCTTTCTAGGCAGAGGGAACAGCCAGTGCAAAGGCCCTGAGGAAGGGAGCAAAAGTCAGAGCAGTGAGGCTCGAGGGTAGTTAGGCATGGGGAGAGTGTTGGGAGATGAGTTCAGGAAGGGGGCTGCAGCAGGCCAGGCCTTGCAGGGCCTTGTGGGCTACAGAGGAGAGTCTGTAAACTGCGGGGATTAAGAGTCCTAGAGGCGGATTAAATGAATTACTAAAGCGCTTAGCCAGCGTCTGGCATTTAGTGAGCACTCAGTGCATTTTTGCTATTATTACCGCCTTCAGTAGGATTGCTCTTATCATGCACCGTTTGTGATGTGCTTATGCTCAGGAAGGACACCCTTGGCCCCTTCTTAGTCCTTGCACTGGGCCTGTAAACATGGGGTGAGAAGAGTAATAAAATGATAGCCAGTGCTTCTCCAGCACTCACTGTGCCCCAGGCGCTGTTCTGAGCGCTTTGCGTACATTAGCTCATTTACTCTTCCCACAAAACTACGAGGAATGCACTATTATTACACCCACTTTACAGATGGGGAGACCGAGAAACGTAACTTACCCACGGTCGCACAGGCAGAAGTAGTGCCAGGGCTTAATCCAGACTTTTGGCTCCAGAGCCCACGCTTTTTAACCCCTGCCCCCAATGCCAGGGAGTAACAGGGTCCTCTAGCCACAGTGGTGCCTCCTTCCTGATGGCTTCCACCCCTCCTTGCAGGAGCAGCATGGAAGCTCTTATCTGGTGTGCGAGAGGGCCAGACACAGGTGGACACCCCCCAGGTAGGGGACATGGCTTACTGGTCCCACCCCATCGACCTGCACTTTGCCACCAAAGGCCTCCAAGGTGGGTTTCTGCCCTGGAACTAGAAGACCAAGTCCTGTCCCCGCCCTCCATGCCCTTTGGGGGCCCTGGCCCAGGAGCGGCTGAGCTGAGGTCTCCTTAGGCTGGCTCTAGTGCGCTGGATGAGGGCCGGGCCGGGGCTGGGTGAAGGGAGGGACCACGGGGGAGGGGAGATGGGTTTTCAAAGAGACAAACCCAGAGAATCTTCCTTCCCGAAGGAAGCTGGGAGGGGGTTATGAGAGAGAGGGCGGGCTGCTGGCTGCTAGGCAGGCAGGGCTCTTCTGGATACTCAGAGGGGAAATGAGTATGTGGGGGAAGAAGAGTATCAGAAAAGGTTTTCTGGCGGAAAATTTGTGTCACTGGAGAAGACTGGATTCCAGGAAATGGCCTAGGTAAATATTCCATATATTTCAACAATATAAATAATATTTACTGAGTGACTGCCCTGTGCTGGCCTGTGTTGGGTGATGTCAGGGAGATGTAGGTAATCGAGACAGCCCCCTGCCCTATCCTCAGAGGGTTCGTCATCCCTTGGGGGAGACAGAGCTGTCCCCAGACAGTGGCAGCCCAGAGATCCTACAGGGCAGTGGGAGCCCAGAAGAGATGCACGACTCCGACAGGGAGTTCAGGGAGGGCTTCCTGGAGGAGAGGATGTTTGAGCTTTGCTGTGAAAGGCCACGAGCAGCTAATGAGGCAGAGGGATGGAAGAGGGTGCCAGGCAAAGAGCTGTGTGTGGGAGGCTCACAGTGGAAGATGAATCAGCATTTGGAGGACCAAGGGAAAGCAGAACAACTGCAGGAGGTGAGGTGGCAGGGGACAGAGGACAGGCCATGCAAGGCCTTGAATGCCAGACCACATAGCAGAGACCACACCCTGAAGGCACTGGGGAGCCCCAACAGGTGCCTGACAAGTCATTTCCCTTTTAAATCCTCCTGGCTGCCTTGGGTGATGGATTGGAGGGTGAGGCAGGCAATTGTCTTCTCAGCTTTTCAGACCCTAAGCCTCATAATGTGAGCATCATCCTTGCCTCCTCTTTTATCAACTCCCAGCTCTGTCCATCAGGAAGTCTAGTGGCTTGACGTTTGAAATGCATCCTAAATCCCACCACTTCTCCTCCTGCTCCCCCAGCACCCTGGTTTGTCCACCTGTCACCTGGGCCAGTGCAGTAGCCTCGTCACAGGTATTCCTATCCCATCCCCATAGTCTGTCTCCCTGTGAACACTTAGGTCACATTCCTCCTGTGCTCAGAACCCTCCATTGTCCTGTCTCAGGATAAAAGCCTTACCGTGGATCACAAGGCCCTGTGCCATCTGGTTATGTCACCTCCTCCCCTCTCTCCCTCTCCCAGTCAGCTCCAACCACACTGGTGCAGCCTGGCAGCTCCCACCTCAGGGCCTTTGCACCTGTGCCCTCTGCGGCCATGCTCTTCCTTGAAATAATGGCCCACACCCTTCCCTCCTTTAAGTATTTGCTGAAATGTCACCTTCTCAGTGAAGCTTTTCTTCATCACCCCCTCTCTAAAACTGCATCCCTATGCCAACCCTGCCTGGCTTTATTTTTCTCCAGAGCAGTTATCACCATCTGACAGACCCTATAATTTGCTTACTTAATACATTCGTTGTCTAGGATATCAGCTACACAAGGGCAGGAATTTTTATCTGTTCTGTTCACTACTTCTAGTTTAGGGCCTAGCACAGAGGGGTTCAGACAGGAGGGTGAAATAGGGTTGGATCTCCAAGGGCTTTGCCTACTAGATTGAGTTGCTGAGCTGTATTCTCAGGACACTGGGAAACCTATGGAAGGGGGAGAAAGATGCTTCAGCTGCAGGTAGAAGGTGGATTGGAGAGGGCAAGAAAGAAGGCTCTGAGACCAGAGAAGACAGGGTGGACCATGGGGAGGGGAGGAGGGAGGTGTCCAGGACAAGGTCCAAGGTGCTCACCTGGGGACTGGTTGTGCTGAGATGGGAACCGGAGGAGGAGGCCACAGGGAATTCAGCAAAGGACAGATCCAAGGGCTTTGAATGTTGAGGTTGGACTTTATATTGAAGGCATTGGGGAGCCATGGAAGGATTTTGACCAGGGGAGGAACATGAATTCAGAAAGGTCCCTTTGGCTGTTGCATGGGGATGGGAGTACAGAGAGAAGGCTGGGGCAGAAACCATGGGCGAAGGGATTGGGCCTGGGGTCTCTAGTGGGGATCAGGGAAGTGGGGATCTAGGAGTGGGAGAGCTGCACCCATCCCTGCCTTTCTGCCTCCCTCCTGTCCTGCAGGCTGGCCCCGGCTCCATCTCCAGGTGTGGTCCCAGGACAGCTTTGGCCGCTGCCAGCTTGCAGGCTATGGCTTTTGCCATGTGCCCAGCAGTCCAGGTACCCACCAGCTGGACTGCCCCACTTGGCGGCCCCTGGGCAGCTGGCGGGAGCAGCTGGCACGGGCCTTTGTGGGTGGTGGGCCTCAGCTGCTGCATGGCGATGCCATCTACAGTGGGGCCGACCGCTATCGGCTGCACACGGCTGCTGGTGGCACCGTGCACCTTGAGCTGGGCCTGCTGCTGCGCCACTTTGATCGCTATGGTGTGGAGTGCTGACCCTGCCTCCCACCGCTGGACCCTGCCCACCTCCCTGGATACCCATGAGGGGCAGGATGGCACAGAGATCAGCAGCACGGGCTCTAGAGACTCAGACATGACCCCAGCCTAGGCATGGTGCCAATTATGTCCTGGCTTGCACGTCCAGCCCAGTGGCTCTCTTCTGGGTCCAGTTTCCCCACTGTAGAATGGGGGCAGTAAGTGTGCAGGGTCACAGAGGCTGCTTGCCCATGTAAGTGCTCAATAAAAGAGAGCCATTCTTACAGGTGTGGGTGCCTTCCTGCCTTCATCTGTCAGATGTCCCCTGCCCCACCCTCCCACGGACACCTTGCATCCTCAGGCTTCCCCCATCTTCTGCCTCAACCTCAATCTCTGACCCCCTCCCAACGCCGGGTGCCCCTCTTGTGACATAACCCCCATGCCTTGGGGGCCCCTCTCTTCTGTGCCCCTTCTCTGTCCCCGGGTCCGCATGCTCTGATTGAACCCTCTGAACCAGGTCTTCATTTTCTTGGTGACCTGGGCACAGCCCTCAAAACCATACACATCCCGGTCGCCCACTTTGGTAGCGCTCGGCCGCCAGGAGGCAGCACCCCGTTCGTGGGGCGGAGCCGGGGTGCCCGCCCCCTCCTGCCAGTACTTAAGGGACCCCCCTCGGAGCCCGCCCACGCGAGATGAGGAGGGTGGCCCGGCCCCCCTGTGTCTTCTCCCTGGCGGCCGCCCTCGCCCCACGCGCTTCCTGGGTGGGGCCGGGGCGGCTTCAAAACCCCCGCCACCCCAGCCGGTCCCCGTCGCCGCCGCCGCCCTTCGCGCCCCGGGCTGTCCCACCCCCTCCTCCGCCGCGGATCCGCCAGGCAGCGAGGCCCCCGGCCGGGGGCAGGGGGGACGCCCCCTCCGGGGCACCCCCCCGGCACTGAGCCACCCGCTGGGCCGGCCGCGTCCGGGAGCAAGGAAGGAGTCGCGCAGGAGCAGCCCAAGGCCCCAGAGTCTGAGACGAGCCGCCGCCGCCCCCGCCGCCGCCGCCGCCGCCGCCGCCACTGCGGGGAGGGGGAGGAGG
>JAVSCE010011994.1:0-105817 GCA_032199065.1 Smutsia gigantea | reverse complement strand
CTTGGTTTTATTGATTTTTCTATTGTTTTATTCTTCTCAATTTTATTTATTTCTTCTCTAATCTTTATTATGTCCCTCCTTCTGGTGACTTTGGGCCTCATTTGTTCTTCTTTTTCCAATTTCCATAATTGTGTCTTTAGACTATTCATTTGGGAATGTTCTTCCTTCTTTAAATAGGCCTGGTTGCAATATACTTTCCTCTTAGAACTGCCTTTGCTGCGTCCCACAGAAGTTGTGGCTTTGTGTTGTTGTTGTCATTAGCTTAAATGAATTTAATTGCACATTACAATGTCCCCCTATTTAAACTGTCAGTTTACTAAGTCTATATATGCAAAATAGCTCTGGATTAGATAGCTGTGTTTCAAAATAGTTTATGTAAAAAAATATTAGTCAGTTTCTATATATATGCTGTCAATAGAAAATGAGATACATGACATGAAACACAAGTAGAATATTTAATCACATAGTCTCCAAAGTCAGAAAGGGACATAATAACTATGGTTTCTATGAAGTAAGAGTTGCTAGAAAGGTAGAATAATAACTTGAAAGAAAAACATGTGTAAGAGAAAAAGAAAAACAGAAAAACTGAATTTTAATAGTTTACAAAGGAAGCCTACTATTTATCCATGAAAATTATGGTTCTGTCACTCAAAACATATTCCAGAGTTTATAAGTAATCCTTGTACAAGGAGAAAGTGACTTAAAAGATGGGGTGGCTGACATTTGTTGAAGGCTTTGTGCCACTATGATCTTATCAGTGATTGTTTAATTTTCTCCTGTCACATTATCCTTCTATGACCACATGTTTTTGTGCCAAAGGCCTCCTCAAAATATGGGGTACATATCTACTCAGATCTTTACTTTTCTATATTACAGAAGAAAACTTAGTACAACCCCCCTAGGCCCTAGAGTGCCGCTCTATTCCAAGTCACTGGAGAAATGGCTTTGGCGCCCTCTTCCTACCCACAAACTAGAGGGTAGATAGTGTTTTTTGTAAGAGCATAAGGACTGTTCTGGGATAATCCACAAAACAAAGAAAGGAAGATGAATTCCTCTGAAAGGAGATTCTATTTTCCAACATCATGGGTTATTTCTAACTCTTACTACATAGCAGAATTTCTGACTCCAAAGGAAGTTTTGAGCAGCAAGTAGAAAAAAATGAGAGAAATAGGTCCAAAAATTAACCCCAATTCAAGAATAAAAAAAATATTCATTCTTTTTTATGTATAGTGTGGGTAAAATTTCTCTCATTCAACAGAGAAATTTTAAAGAGAGAACTAACAGAGAAAGAGACACGAGTAAGAAGCCCAAGATCCGACAATATGAATTTATCTTCTGACTCAGTAGGCCTGGGGTGCAGCCCGTTTTTAGGAAGATGTTGCATTTTCTGTATTTGAGTATAGCAAGAAAGTAATTGGCCCGTTAAGTTTTTAACCTCTGAAAGTTGTTACTTTTTAAAAGAATAATTAAGAGGAAGAATGTAATTCAAAGTGATAAAAACTGGATCAAGAAAATAGGCAGTTTTCACTGGTCAGGGAACGTGTTTTGCACTGCCAGAGCCCCTGCACATGTTTCTGTTCCACGGCAGCACTCAGCACACTGTACTGTGACCATCCTTTAAGATGACTGTGATCTCCCCGAAGGCAGTCTGGGTCTTTCATTCTTGTATTGTAAGGCCTATCAAGGTGCCTAAACATTTATTTGATGAACAAATGAGGAGTGGATAATATTTTTTTCATATTAGTCCTTTATTCTCTATCGTACCTGTGAAATCTAATAGTACATTGATACTCAAGGTTTCTCCAGTGTCCAACAACCCTTTCTTAAGGTCTTCCCAGATCCTCCTTCACTGACATACAACTTTAACCTGAAGTCAACAACAAACACTTCAACCCGGTATTCAGTGAGTACATACGCTCCATAAGGCTCAATGTCTTTACTTCATTGCTTTCTCCAGAGAAAAAAGTCAGTGTCCTTACCCGATAAGGCAAGTTGTGCATTCATTCAAGCAACCACTTAACAAAGCCATTCACAGACTATAAAAGGCCACACTTCACATCATATCCTTCTCAAACAGCCCTTCCAATTCAAAGGTGAGAGAGCTCTCAAAAAATTCCACCTGCAGTGATTATTATGGAAGTTGAAGCAATTGCCAGCAACCTGAACCACAGCATAGTAACTCCAATTCTGTTTGTGTGAAATTCCTCCACATCTTTGCATTTATCTTCCTGAATTTATTTGCATCAATAGTTCCTTTAGTACTTCTGACAAGATTCAAATATCCTATATATGTCTCCTTTTCCACTAAAAAGGAATGAGCATGTCACAATAGTGTCATAAAATGATATGAAAATTCACCAACAGATCTTCCCCACAGAGTTAAAACAGCAAAATACAACCTTAAATAATGAATTATCCAGCTTTTCATTAATTCAAATGTTTAAATAACTTTTTTTTATATATTGCCTTCTTCTGAGAAAGATGTGCATATCTGCTTACAGTTTTTTCAGGTTTGAGAAAGAAATGGACATACATCACTAACTTTAAGGTGTACAGGATGATGGTCTGATTTACATATATTGTGAAATGATTACAACAGGTTCAGCTAACATCCTTCTTTTCATATAGATAGAATAAAATAAAAAAGGGAGAAAAAGGGAAAAAATTTCTCCTTGTGTTAAGAACTTTAATTTATTCTCCTAACTTTCCTATATATCACCCAGCAGTGTTGTGTATTACATCCCTAGTACTTATTTGTACCTTTTGACCACCTTCTTCCAGTTCCCCATCCCCCTGACCCTCCACCTCTGATAACCACAAATCTCATCTCTTTCTATGAGTTTAGTTGTTTGAGTTACACTGAATCCAAATATGAATTATGCATATTAGAATAAAAAATATATTTCCAGTATGTTGTCAATATCCTAATCTACACAATTATTGATGGGATTCCATATCATGAATTTATTAGGAAAACAAAAACAAGAATAATTTATTGAAACCCTCCTGCCACTACTGAAGTCAAATTCTGTCATCAAGGAATACCAAGATACAAATGGATTTTATGTAACATTATTGGGAATTCTGTATTTGAAAAGCTTTGGTGCAGGGAATCAATTTGTGTGGGAATCAATATGGCACAAATATAAATGAACTGTAGTTGATTGATCAAATTGTCTTATTTTTGTATTTTATACTATTAATATGTTTATGCCTTCATGTCTTAGTGATTTTACTCTTATTTTGAGCCTATTGATTAACAATTTTAAGCCTTTTGTGTTGCATGAAAGGCAATATGAGATCTGGTCCCTTTCACCTACACAAAGAGTTGTAGAATTTTTTATTTAGAAATGAGATTCATAGAGGTCAAGAGACTTGCCTAAGAAGGTAGAGAAAGAGCCTCATGTATCTTAACAGCCATTCCAGTACCACTCAGTCATCAGGTGCACTAATGTAAAGGGAGAAAATTTCCCATTAATTTCTTCCTCCATTATAGGTACAAATGATATATATATATATTTTTGGTACCATTAATATACACTTACATGAGCAACACTGTGGTTACTAGAGTTCTTCCCTTTGGTAATGATTTTTTTATCCTAGTTTTAAATTAAATTTAAGCAAACCTAAAGCTAAATTGTAGCAAATCAAATTTAGGAGCAAGACACTTTAATAATAAGAATCACTAAGACACATTTCCTCAACCCTTCAAGACTCTTAAGGGTTAACTCTTTCTTGGGAAATCATTTCCGTTCAGAACATTTTAATTCCTTTGACTCATTTAGAACACAGACCTCATGCCAAGTGGGACTGATTTATTCACAAACATTAGTTTGGTCATCAATCATTCAATTTTATCTGTATTAAAAAGCTGTGTAATGTTTATATAATTGTATGTGCACATCAAAATTCATAAACTATTTACTAAAAAGCATTCATTTTATTATGTGTTAAGTTATACCTTTATAAAAAAATGGGAGGAAAAATCATGCATCTGAATGAAGTGGGGCTTCCCTTGAACACCTTCCACCAACAGATTTTTATTCTTAACCTGACTCGTACCTTAAAATCACACAGTGTGGTGGATAGACAGAACAGACTTTCAAGTCAGAGCACCCACCCCCTTCTGAGCTACCTGACTTGGGGCAGGTCATTCGGTCCCTGACCTCTCAGAACACATCCTCTATAACAGGGGAAGGCAGATATAAAAACCAGCTGCTTTTCAGGGTGATGATTGTAGTACCAGAGAAACAGTCTTAACAACAATGGTAGGCAGGAGAGATGGGAGAAGGCAGACTTCAGGGGCAGACATTTGAATGGTTTCTTGAAGAAAAAAGAATTTTCTAAGCAGACAGGAGGGAGGAAGGTCTTCTGCAGACAGAACCATATGTATATATAGCCCAGAAGAAATAAATAAAACACCTATTTTGGACAATGAGCAGGCTTGAGGTAGAGGATATATATAAGGAAAGATGTCAGGAAATGACTGCAAATTTATAATTTATAGGTCAGATCAGACTTGGAAGTGTCTTACAAACTATGCTGAAGAGCCTGGATTTATCCTGTAGATAATGGGGAGATACTTAACTGGCTAAATATAGAAGATCACACTTGACATTTAAAATTAAAAGATCATGGTGGAGGCAGTGGGAGATGAACTGAAGGGGAAAGGGATATATCAAGAGGCAGGGAAACCGGTGGGATCAGTGGTTCTCAAATATGTCTGTTACTAGACTCCCCACATAAGAATCATCTGCCTGTTAAAAATATAGATTCCCAGGCCCCACTCCAGATCTCCTGAATCAAAATCTCTGTGGGTGGAGCCCAGCACTGATCTCCAAGTTCCCCTGGTAATGTGCAGCCAAACTTGGAGACGACTATAATGCAAGAAATGATGGAAACCTAGACTCATGGGGCTGCACTGGTAATGGCAGAGGCAGGCAGATATGAAAGATGCAAGAGTAAGATCTACAGACTTCTTGAAGGACATGGATGTGAAAGGTGAGAGTGAAAGAAAAGCTCAGGATTACTCCCAGATTTCTGGCTTGGCTGGTAGAACAGATGGTGCAATCATGATCGAGGACAGAGCATAAAGGAGAGGAGCAGATCTGAAAGGAGATCATCAAGTGAATCTTTAAACATCTTGCGTTTGAAGTACTTATGGGACACACAGGTGGAGATATCCAGTAGGCTCTGGAGCTGCAGAGGACTGCCAGGGCTTCAGACACATAGAGGAGTCACGGGCAATAAAAATCGTATTGGAGTTTGAGGACACAAGGGTAGAAATACATAGAGTGACAAAATAAAATGAACAAGCATTGAGCCCTGGGGAATACTTAACGGAAGAGTGGGAGACATAGTAATAAAGAACCAGAGAGGAAGAGAAAAGAGAAAAATGACATTGTGGAGACCAAGTGAGTAAAATGTCTCCACTATGATGGGGTAGGCAGCTGATATTACAGATGCAGAATCCAGTGTTCCTTTCTTTTCTTTTTAATGAGGAAATAATAACTATCTTATAGGATTGATGCATGATGATTTTATGTGAAAGTTCCTGGCACACACGGATATTGCTGTACTCTATTTCCTCTCCACTCCAAATCTTTCCACAAGTGTGTCTCCTAACAGGAATAATTTGAGCCCACTCCATTAAAAGTCAAGCCCTTCTCTGTCTTCTAGGCCTTTTCTTCCTGATCTAGAGGAGTTTTCTAGGTTCTGAACATGGACTCTCAAGTCAGACTACCAGCACTAAAATCCTTGCTCCCTCATTTAACAGCTGAATAAACCTGAGCAAGTTCCTTAGTCTCTCTGGCCTTGTGGCTGATAACAGGTTGCTGGAAAGAGTAAGATACTAGATATATAGTGTCTGACATAGAATAAAAGCTCAAGAAGTGTTGGTACTGTCATTATTACTAACAATAATCAAACCACTAAATCATCCTGTCTTCTAAGAGAAGACTTAAACCAGTAGAGAAAAATTACCATAAATAATTAATCTTAGGAAAAGAGTTTAACTGAGAAGACACAACATTTTATAACATATACCAAGACAGCACATTTTGTAATTTATTCAAGAGAAAAAAATACATAACAAGTCTAATTCTGGATTTTGAAAATTTAGAGACTGTGTTTAAAAAAACTTTTTTTAAGAAAATGCAAAACAGATTTTAATAAATAATAAAATACTTATAATCCAGTAGTTTTGAAGTAACCCAAGCCCTTTAGAAACTGGTACTTAATTAAGTATACGAACTATAATTAATTCTTAAAACAAATTATCACTATGTATATTAAAGCATCTTCTTTAAAAATCTCTAATAGACCTCTTCTTTTCTTTTGAAAACCTGGTTATCTTTCAAAGTTTTATACAACTCAGGATTTCCACCAGTCAAAATGAGCTTTCTTCCCCAAGTAGTCTGAGCTGGTCATCATCTCCCAAAAGAAAAATCAGTAAAATTTTTAATAACCAAATTCTTAGAACTAACAAGGACGAGCACAGGATTACAATAGGAAATAATCCTACTGGGGTGATGACTTGGGAAGCCGCATGAAGCAGAGGGAGCATGGCGCAGGGGAAGGAGCAAGACCCGAATCAAGAACAACTGGATTCCAGCTTCATTGGGATCATTTTCTAGCCCCAGGACTGAAACTCTCTGAGCCACAGTTTCCTCCTATGTAATATGGGGGTGATAAAAGATTACCCAAATCACAGAGTTGCTTTGAGTTGCAAACTGAAAACCCTCTGTAGGCCAACTATAACTCTTTTTGCATTTAAAAATATTAAATATCTATTTCTTTTGATACTTTAAAGCACACTGTGATCCTCTATCATGTAACTGTTGTGTCACTGTCTGCTGAATTGTGTTCCATACCAGATGCGCAGTACTGTATCCATTATCTCTATAGCCACAAAGGTTTGCACACTGGATGTACTAAATGGCTGAGGACCTTAGCAGTAAGAATGAAAGCCATAAAGTATCTAGAAAATAAATAATAATTATTATTATGGCTACTGCTACTGAGAATAGACATTCAAGACATTTCTAAACTGCCCTTTTGATTTAGATAAAATGAGCAACAGTTACTTATCAATATGGTTTTAAAAAATATATAAAGTCCCTGTTGGGGTAAAGAAAAACAACTAAATGTTTATACAAATCCATGCCATTGTTTGTTTTTTTAAACAACTTTAAAATCAATAACTTAAGGACATTTAAAAATTCTTCTGTTTCCATTCTCTTTCTATTCAAAGTGTTGTCAAATGCACCTACAGAAAAGCACCTACTGGAAGCTTACTAAAAATGCAAAACCTCAGACCTCACACCACACCTACTAAGCCAGAATCTGTATTTTAATAAGATTTCCAAGTGATTTACACATTAAAGTCTAAAAACTGCTCTAGCCTACTCAGAAATATAGGCCTACTTTATATAACACATAAATGTCATAAAAGTTTGATTTATTTGATCCTTGAGTCTACCTGAATCAGCCACATCGTTTCCTTTTAACAGCTATATCTATTTAACCAACCAAAACAAAAGAAAAACACATGTCTAAAAGCCAACTAGAGATACTGAGTAGCTTAAAAAATACATTCAAGAAATCAAGAAGTATGTACTGTTATTCTCTAAAATTATTCATCCTTCTTTAATAAATTAGTTGCAAATTAACTCAATTTTTTTTATGCTTGGCTACTCATCTGTAATATACAAGTCATATGGTTAAAAATCCATTTGCCTTTACTGGCTACACAAAAATAATGGTTATAATGGTTACTCAATGTCACATTGTACACTAAAGTACCCAAAGGGACAACGAGGTCTTTTTCATAAGGAGGCAGTCAATGTCTTCCTCCATTATTATAAGTATCATTGAAGGCCGGGCCACAGTCTTTATTCCTTCATGTATCTCTATAACAACACCTTATATATAAGCACCCTCAAACATTCGTTAAAAGAAATTTTTAATGAGTAATATAAATAACTATTGTCAAGAAGAGTCTGACAAGTATCTTATCTCTATGACAGTGATAAACTAAATAACACCATAAAGGTTCTTCTAGGTTCTAGACTAAAATGTGATGCTTAATATATTCTCCAAGCCAAATCAAAGCCATATCCCCTCTCCTGAATACATAGTGGCTTAAAGCAGATGTTTTCCCTGCTCACTACCTGACTCTACAGGGAACTGCTCTGACTCTCTTCACCCACCATCTTTAGAATCTTACCATTCTATTTTCTGTTTCTATGAATTTGACTATCTCATATAAGTGGAATCTTCAATATTTGTCTTTTTGAGACTGGCCTATTTCACTTAACGTAGTATCTTCAAGGTTCACCCATGCTGCAGCATATGTCAGAATTTCCTTCATTTTTAGGGCTGAAAAATATTTCACTGCATATGTATACAACATATGTTTACCCATTCATCCATCAGTGGACATTTGGATTGCTTCCACCTCTTGGTTATTGTGAATAAAGCTGATATGAACAAGTCTGTTCAAAAATATATGCAATTCTTTAACTGTACATATCTGTGTCTAAGTTTTCATTTGTTGATCAACAAAAATGAAAAGATAAACTTGCTCCTTTGAATTCTCCAATTCAAAATCACAAATGCCTTTAAGATTGAACCTAACAGTAACTGATTCTTTCAGTGATTAATGCATTTGCTTTTCATATTCCAAGAATTACATTCTAATTTGTATTTATTGAAAATGAAAAGATTCCAGGAATAAAAATATGTGACAAAATATTCTTAAAATCAGCATTTTGGTTAAGGAACATGCTTACACAAAAGCCATTCAATTTCTTTTGTTTTCCCTTATTCTAAGACCTACATACTTGTAGCAATTTTACAAAAAATTTTAAGCCATACTTCCAATCTTAAGCTAGAAATGCTTGAAGATGAAGTGTCCTCATAACTTAAAATCGCTGTAACAATGTATGAAAAGAATTATTCATTTTCTATAGAAAAAATATAAAGACTAGGTTTAAACTATTTAAGCCATTGCTTTAGGAGATATTATGAGGATTCAATAAAGCAACCTTAAGAAATCATATCGTTTCAGTCCTCTCATGATACAGGTAGAATTAAGAGACCCAAAGAATCATGAATAACTTGCACAATAACATGTAACAAGCCTTCCTCAGAAGTTGCATATCACCTAATAAATGTGAAGTATGACTGCATTCATTAAACAGATATAGAGTCACAGCAACAAACATAGTGCCTATCAAAGCAGATGCTAAAATATCTGTATCTCTTTTTTTTTCTATTCCTTTACCTATTTCTTATGGAGTGGTAAGAGGAAGTAAGAAGGACTAAATATGAATCTCTTATTTTTACTATTTGGGCAGCACTAATACCAGTTTTGTTGAAAAAGATTGGCATTGCTGCATAGAATGAGGTTTTTGAAGTACTGATCAATATGTTTACTTGAAATGCTTTGCCTTTTTAATGAATGTAAAAGTTGCATGTATATCCAGAATTTAAGAGCCAGTAAGACATCAGAGATTCAACTCCCTCAATTTACAGATGAAAAACGTTAAGACTGGAAAAGCAAAGAGACTTGTTCAAACTCTCTCACAGCTAATTAGCAGCAGATCCAAGACTCAAGCCTCGGCCATCTAAATTCCAGTCCGGTGTTCTTTCCATTCTCTATATCATGATGCCCTCCTTACTTCCACACGTAACACAATGCTTCTGCACAATGAAGAGAGAAGAGCTATATATGATTTTATACCTCTTGAAAGTAACTGTTTTGTGCTAATAAATGACTTAATGGTTTGATTCCTTCATTAAATTTGGTCAACATTAATTGAATTTGGGACTAACTTATGATAAATATCATTACCAAAAAAGCCTTTCTATAATTTAGTGTGACCCAAACATGATTAGTGTTGAACGGCAAGGATATATCACTTTGAAATTATGCTAGATTAAGGGGGTCATCTCTTGATACATATTAAATCAACAAATATATGGGCGCACTCTATTCTTGGGGAAAAAACACAAAGAAATGAAAAGGTAAATAATAATGAAAGTTAAGACAGTTTAAGACAATTGAGTCACAGAAGGAATGGCACGAGGACGCACACGAGTAACTGCCGAAGGCGATGGGACCAGACGGAGGAATGCATCACGGCTTTGTGTCCAGGAGGTGAACTCGGCTTGGCTCTCATGAAGGGTGTCTGGAGAATCAGACAGGACAAACAGCGGCAAAGGCAGAGGAACAGTGTGATGAGAAACATGAAGGTGGAAATGTACATGTTTTACTCAAATGCTAATTATCCAAGCTGGCTAGAGCTCCAAGTCTGTGGATAGGGAAATACTGACTGACCAGTTCAGAAACGAAACTTGGAAATTTGGTTTTGAAAGGACATGTATTTTCTCCTTTCTCTTTTCTAAAATATAAAACTCATATGATTTGTTAAAATATACTTTAATATATTCTCATTCAAAGGGAAAATAAAACAGTAACACCTTGATTTGGTAATAGGAAAAATGTCCTGATAATGAAAAGGAAACAAAAGCCATCTAAAGGGAAAAGACAGATTCTGTTACACAACTCTTCCCTATGGGCTCATATATGCCTAATTCAAGATAATGACTCAAAAAATCCAAAATATTATTAATATAGAAAATCATTCATTAATGAATTATATGACTTGAGAAAAAAATAAAACAATGATTTATAAAAGGATGACCAGCTTCTTTGTGGCTCATAAGATCACAAAAGTACTAACTGGTATCATCATATAATTATTAAAACTTTGTTTATTAAAGCTAAGCCAAACAAGGTTTAGAATTTGCACTGCTTTACTCTCCAGGAATTCCATCTGTGATTGGATGTTCTGCTCTATGCTCTTAGGGAATGGACAAGAGCATCAGACATTAAAATCCAGAGGTCTGCCACCAAAAACCAGACTTTGGTGAAGGAAATACCCACAAGAACCAAATCAACCAAAAAAATCCTAAAATGTCACAGAGCTCCTAGAGGCTTCAGGTATGTTAGGGGAGAATAAAAACTCTGGGACCTCACTGAAAACACTGGTTAAGGAAGATCTATGTTAGGAGCTGGGTATGTTCCACATGTTTGTCTTTAATTAGCTGCCTGACTTAGAATGTCTTTTCTCAAAGAAACATCAAAAATGGTAGTTGGGTTTCCAGGCTAGGCCAAACAAACAAAACCTATAGACAAAACACTATATATTAACTTTGAAAAATAATAAAACTAATATAAATATACTGTACAATATTAAAGACACATGCTCCTCTGGAGCCTAGCAATCCCTGGGACAGACCTGCCTTTACCCCAGCTCATGTGTGTCCAGTTAAACATTCTCTCCCACAAACCCCCCGTTTGATTAATTAGCCCTTAGACACACTCCCAGTTTCTATGTATTTTCAGTCTTTGATGCTGTTTTCCTTAGTCTACCTATCCAAATACTCTCCAACAGTATCCACATCAACTTCACAAGGTGAAACAGCTAAAATACTCTAAAAACCAAGCTTGTGTATTTTTCTCACAATTCAAGACTGTGGTAAAGGCAGAAGAGGTGAAGACAGAAGTGTAGAGGACTTTCTGAACTTCCCTAAGCCCCTGCTAGACCTGACACTGCCTTCAGACCATAATACCAAGGATATGGAATGTTCATGACCCCCTAGACTTTATGAGCTACACGGGGGTAGTGACCAACTGTCCTCACTCTCTCTCCAGAGCCCAGAATTATGCCTGGAAGAGTGAGGAGGAAAGAATTAATGATTATATAAGTGCAGTCCCCAGATTTCACCATCATCCTACAGAAGCCCTCCCTCCTCCTGTGCCGTTCACCCCCTTCCTCCTTTTGCCCCTCCAAAGTGAATTTAAGGCCAGCTAGGTTGGCCTTTTATGCTTTAACTTCAACCCCGACCAGACACAGAATTTTCACCAAAATATGGAGCACTGTATCTGAAAACAGAGAGGAATGCCACCCACCCCCCAGCACACACACATGCATGTGCATACATATTCCAGGAGCAATGGCTATTTAAAAACATGTGGTCAAAAACAAATATGGTAGGTCAGGAGACATCTGGGCTTACTGTGGGCATGCGGGCTATTATTGGTTTTCCAGGTTTCTATACTAAATGTCAGCTATACAAAAGGCTACTGATTTTATTATTAAAATAATAAATGCAATGGATTGTGATACAGACTGGAGAACATTAAGATTCATCAGTTTTAAACATTTACATACAACTTTTCTTTTCTTGATTAGATATGCACTTTAAGCCTAGGATCTCAGTCCTAATAATTTTGATGTACTCATAAAGTGAAAGAGTAGAAGAAAAAAACCAACACAATGGCATCAGAGTACCTACTCCCAGGCCACCGATGGCATAGAGGCCCACACAGTCTATACTTTCTTATATAATAGAAACCAAGATTAGCTTACTTGTTCAAACTATCTAAAAATATAATACAGGGAAGTGAAAAATTATTTTGTTCTTTCTCTTAAAGTACATCTCTTTCAAAAGTATCGATTCCAATATACAAAGTGTTAATGACATAGTAAAAGTAACATTTTCTGAGTTAATATACTATAGGCCATATTCTGTATTTTCTAGATATATGCCTTTGAAAAGCCCAGTCTTTATAGATTGTTTTGGACATGTTTTATACATAGCACTTGATATAACAGCACAAAATGACATTTTTCCAGAAACTGTTTTGCTCTAGGGCAAAATCTCTTGGATAATCAAATATACTTTACCAATCTTTTAACTATTCCTGTTATGACAGTCCAAGATAGATATAGTGTATTTACACTTGGTAGAAACCTCAGTAGCGAGATATGTTTAATGAAGTAATAGAACAGAAAGAGAGAGGCATATAACTACAGTCTGGGAATAAAAGCACTCAAGGGACAAAGTCTAGCTCATTTCTTGCTCTCCGTGAATAATTTGTATCCTTTCACCACACTCATCACTATTTCTCAAGACCATCTTTCTCTCCACCCCATTTTTATTTCCCCCTTTCCAAACACCTGACTCATCAACTTTTTCTTCAGCCCCATATAGCAAATTACTTTTCTACTTTGAAACTCCCTCAACACATATTTTCCTGAAATTATAGCAAGAGGATATTCTCCTGAAATTAGAGCAGTGTGAGTTGGGTCAAAGAAAAGGAACGTGGAGAACACAGAAAGAAAATGGGACACCAAAGGGCTCCGGTCTGTTCTGCCTTAATCTGAAAAATATTCCTCCTTACAGTGCAGCAAGGCAGAACAGACTATATCCCATGAAGCCTCCAAGTTGGTTTAGAAATACCATCTACCTATATACCAGGTAGCTCATCACAGAAAGCAAGGAAGCAGTCTCACATTTCGTAAGTAGATAGCCAGTGCACAGACAAATACATTCCCCTGACCAGCTAGTGAGAGGTCACTCATGTTCCAGTGGCGGCTCTCACTTCTCAGGCTTAGCTCACAATATTATATTTATTTAAATGCCTTTCACAAGCTAGCAGCAAGCTTTTGCATGAGGCAACTGAACATTTCCTACTTCATTCATGACTTTTTCACATAAACATTATTAGGAAGGAATTAATCATCACAGAAAGGTGTATTCTACCTTTGCTCTCAATTATATTTTCTGAGACTTAGGAGGTGGGAAAAAGTTTTGGGATAGGAAGGGAAACAGACAGGAATGAGAACTCCTGGGTGTGGTGCTGGCTTTATGGAGATTTGGAGGACCTTGACAATGTCTGTACTCTAAAGTATGTAAAATACAATTATCTGCCAGGAGCTTGTCTAATGTTCAGCTCTGCAACAATTGTGTAATGGGAAACCCTGATGCAATGTTTAAAGAACCAAAATCACAGTGATAAAGGGAAGGGTATATCTTTCCCAGTTCTTGTAGGTACACCATAACCTCAGTGTAACAGCACACAGAAGACTTACAAAGGAAAGACTCCACTAAAAACTGCCTTTTAACTATTTTCTATTGTGATGGTCAATAGCTCATTTCTCAGTGTCAAACTTGAGAAAAGAACACACTCTTCTAAAGTTAAGAACACATCAACATCAAAGAATCTTTGTCTCACACAGATATAACTTCAGCACACGTTTTCTCCACAATATATACCTCATCTATTGTACTGTATTCATGTCCCATTTACTCTAATAACAAACACACAACTATAAGAATATATTTTCATTTCTAGGGAAGGAAGGCAGTCATGTGTATTATTAATTTCCTCCACTGCTGGGATGCAGTGCAATACTGCAAAAAGACTAGAAAAATTTACATCACAGGATCACTTCTAAAATCCTGTTAGCCTAATTTTTTATCTCAAAAACTTTCAAAGGTTTTAACCAAAAGCAACTTAAACAAATAAAGAAAATAAGTGGTAAAATGCAGAAACAATATAATATCCCAACTGCTTCTACTGGGAGAGCTGTATAAATCAATTTATGTTGCCTTCCAAAATAAACTACAACAGCTAAAAGGAAAAGTTTGCTAAGAAAATTTTGTGTATGTAGGCTTCTAAGACGACCTCTAGGTGCTGCTGTAGCGACCCTCTTCCTAAAGCCTTCTGATTTCTTTCGCGGTATTACAGCACACACACACCTCACCCTACCCCCCTCCCACCCCCGTGCACTGCACTGCGCAAAGCCATTATACACGATAATTTCAAATATACTTGCTGTTGAAAAAGCCTTAGTAACTAACATTCTTCAAACTCAAGGAGGCAAAAATGGCCTTTTACTTTATTCCAAATTATCTTATACATGGTTGTTCTGGACCGGAAAATATTAGGTCAGCAGCTTGTCAAAGCATCCAGCAGGCTGAAGCAAAAAGAGCTAATACTGGGACCTCCCCCTCTCCCGCTGCCACCAGTCCACGCGAAATACTACTAAATATTAAAACCAATTCTGCTTGTAAGTTAGAACTGTCAGATGAGCTCAAGATGTGGCAGCACCGGGTGGGGCAGCTCCTGCGACGAGCGCTCAGTAGCACAGGCTCTGTCCGATCTGTCAGCTCCTGCATTCAAGAAGCTGATGAGGGGGCCGGCAGAGGCTCAGAGGCCACCCGTGGGAGCGCCGGGGACCAGCGCGCGGCACCCGCTCCGGTCCGCAGCATCCCGACAGCCGCGGGGGCCCGGCGACTGCGAGGCCGGCGCGGGCGCTCCAGGCCGGAGGCTGCTGTCGGCCTCAGGGCCTTACCTGCGATGGACCAGGTCCAGCGGTAGAACTCCACCGTGTCGTTGAGCGCTGTGGACACGACACTCAGGACACTGCCTGGCTCCGAGTCCAGGAGCCCCATCGCGGCGGCAGGCGGGCGCCGGGCGGGAGGAGGATGGCGCGGGGACCGCGGGAGGGCGGACCTCGGGGGCAGCGGCCGAGGGAGCGTGCGGCGGCCGGGGGGGGCCTCTCTAACGGCGGCGGCCCCCTGTGCCTTGTCCTCCCCCTCCTCGAGGCTCCGCGGCGGCGGGGATGCGGCGGGGATGCGGCGGCGACCAGCCGGGCGGAGAAGGTGTAGTCAAGGCTCCCGGGAGGAAGAGGAGGAGGAGATGCGGCTGTGGGCGCCCGGAGCAGCTCCAGTCTGCCGCCCGCGCCGCCGCCGCCCCAATCTCCCCGAGCCGCGTCACGTGCACGCGCGCCCCTCCTCCCCCCGCGAGCGCGCGCACGCACGCACACTGCTGCGCAAGGATGCTGCGGTCGCGGGGAGGCGGCGGGGCCGTGTCCGCGCTGGCGCGAGCAACCCTGCGCCCCTCGCCCCGCGCCCCTCGCGCCAGTCCTTGGTCTCGCGGGAGCGACACGTCTGGGCCTCTCCTTGCCGCCTTCCCCGCGAGTCTCCCCCGCGCCCCTTCCCCGCCTTCCTCCTCGGCACTGGGCCCCTGCGGAGGAGTACGCCGCCTGCCCACAGGGGACTCGCGGCTGCCGCGCTCCCCTTAGGAAACAGCAAAGAACGGGTGTTTCGTAGGCAAGGATGAAGATAGGCCAGGTGCTTCGGTCCTTAACCTGTCACTCACTTTTTCCTTGGGTCCTATGTCCTCCACCTCCACAACAAGGGAAATGCACACGTTATCCCTCTAAATCAGTGAAGTGGTATTTGTCTGCCAAGCTACAGAGGTGGAGAACGAACTTTGGGGTCTACACAAGAACAAATTAACAATTTGAATGAATGCTTACATGTGCTCTGTAGACCCTTGTAATATACATGGAATAACCGAAGCAATATAATTGTGTTAAATGAGGTTATTAGGGGTTCAGAGAAGAGGGAGGAACTGGGAGGGGCCTTACAGTTTGAGAAGTCAGCTTGGACCTGGAGGAGTTGGGGTGAATCTATAAATAATTGCTCAGGAAACAAAAGTGGAAAGAGGAATCCAGACAAAAGAGGAATTTTTTTAATTTTTAATTTTGTTTAGATAATGAGGTAGGATACAGCAGAATAATCTGAAAAGTGAACCCCTGAAAGTAGCAAAAATACACCACACGCGGTTCATACTTTGATATTGTCTGACAAGACCTTTGAGAATAGTCCAATACCTACTTGTTATTTGAACATGTCACCTACTTTCTGTTTACATACTATTTTCCAATTCTTGGTTTAGAATGGTCCGTATAAAGGCCACTGAGTCAAGTGTGTGAATGCTTCTGCCCTTTGACAGATTAAACTAATGACAGTATTAAAATAATGTGAATACTTCTATCATACTTACTTTATTTATTTTCCAATTGTCCCAGTTATATATTCTTTGACTTTATTTTACATCGGAAGCATCCTAGAGGATGTTATTTTTGGTTCATTGTTAAAGACCTAACCCAGTGCTATAAATAATAAAAAGTATTTATGATGATAAAATTACAGCATACATTTCTTTCAGAACATAATAAGGATTGTAAGTGGTGGGAGCTTTGGGAAGACAAGAGGTAGTTAAAACTAACTGATTTGATGTATTACCTCAAGCAACTGCAGTCTTCATTAAATGAAATTAATCAAGTATATTTGATTTGATTATATTACATTTATATTTGATTTGATATTACATTTATAAAATGTAATTTATCATATATATTTACCAAATTAATATTTTTTAGTAAGATTATGGTTTCTCAAGTCTAACCCCAAATTATGTGTGTCAAACAGATTCTAGTAGCCATATTTTTAAAAAATCTAGTCAAGTCTCTACATTTGGAAAGTGGATAAAGACCAGTGATCTACTCATGTACTTTGTTGATCTAGCAAAGCTCTGATTAATTTTAACTTCATCTGGAAAATTGATTACTGTTTCTCTATTGTGGAATTCTGAATGCTTTTTACGGGAAAAGAGCTTCCATCCTCACTCCTATTCACACCCACAAAACCTCAGCATGTTTACTTGTTTAATACAATGTGAAATAGTTGAAACCCTTCAGATATTTCGCCAGCCTCTGCATAGTGGAGGCCAATTTAAGTCCCTCCCTTCACTAGGGGGCGCCTGTCACAAATAAGAAAATCCTACACAGGCGGTGACAGAGGCACTTGCACCTCTCCCACCTCTTCCACATTTTTCCTGGAAGAGTAGAATATTTGCATTGTGAGCTGTGCAAACATCATCAGGAACCAGAGCCACCACTCTGGAGCCCTGTCACCCAGCATGGAGACTAACAGTCCAGTTCATGAGCGGTTTGCAAATACCAATGGCTGATCAAAACCAAAGCCTGCCCCGTCTGTACAAAGGGAAGGAAGCCTGCATGTCCACTCACCTAGAGTAACAGCCATCTAACAGCTATCTTGGTGACATCATGACAGAACAAATACAGACATCCATAGTGTCTGCAAAATTTTGAGAACAAAGTTTTTTGTTGTGGATTGAATACATTTTTATTGTAAGAACTAGGGAGAGGATGTAATTATAATAAAAATGATTTCATATGAAATAGCAAATATTTTTTAATGTCTTACAGCCCGTAGAGTTAACAATGTAAATCAAGCTATTTGTTTCTCTAGTGTTTCCACCTTTCCACATTGTCAATATTGCTGGCAACCTCTTTTTTTCTTTTTTTTTTTTTTATTAAGGTATCATTGATAATACACTCTTATGGAGGTTTCACAAGAAAAACAATGTGGTTACTACATTCACCCTTATTATCAAGTACCCTCCTCTTACCCCATTGCAGTCACTGTCCATCAGTGGAATAAGGTGCCACAGAGTCCCTATTTGTCTTCTCTGAGCTACACTGTCTTCCCCGTGACCCCTCACACACCATGTGCACCAATCATGATACCCCACAATCCCCTTCTCCCTCCCTCCCCATCTGCCCTCCCACACCTCTCCCCTTTGGTAACAATTAGTCCCTTCTTGGAGTCTGTGAGTCTGCCGATATTTTGTTCCTTCAGTTTTCCTTTGTCGTTATACTCCACAAATGAGGGAAATCATTTGGTATATGTCTTTCTCTGCCTGACTTATTTCACTGAGCATAATACCCTCTAGCTCCATCCATGTTGTTGCAAATGGTAGGATTTGTTTTCTTCTTATGGTTGAATTATATTCCATTGTGTATATGTATGACATCTTCTTTATCCATTTATCTACTGATGGACACTTACGTTGCTTCCATATCTTGGCTATTGTAAATAGTGCTGCAATAAACATAGGGGTGCATATGTCTTTTTGAATCTGAGAACTTGTTTTCTTTGGGTAAATTCCTAGGAGTGGAATTCCCGGGTCAAATGGTATTACTATTTTTAGTTTTTTGAGGAACTTCCATATTGCTTTCCACAATGCTTGAACTAGTTTACATTCCCACCAGCTGTGTAGGAGGGTTCCCATTTCTCTGCATCCTCACCAGCATTTGTTGTTCCTGGTCTTTTGGATGTTGGCCATCCTAATTGGTGTTGAGGTGATATCTCATTGTGGTTTTAATTTGCATTTCCCTGGAAATTAGTAATATGGAGCATCTTTTCATGTGCCTGTTGGCCATCTGAATTTCTTCTTTGGAGAAGTGTCTGTTCATATCCTCCGCCCATATTTTAATAGGGTTATTTGCTTTTTTGGGTGTTGAGGCGTGTGAGTTCTTTATATATTTTGGATGTTAACCCCTTGTCGGATTTGTTGTTTATAAATGTATTCTCCCATATTGTCGGATGCCTTTTTGTTCTGCTGATGGTGTCCTGTGCTGTACAGAAGGTTTTTAGCTTGATGTAGTCCCATTTGTTCATTTTTTATTTTTTTCCCTTGCCCAAGGAGATACATTCAGGAAAAAGTTGCTCATGTTTATATTCAAGAGATTTTTGCCTATGTTTTCTTCTACAAGTTTTATGGTTTCATGACTTACATTCAGGTCTTTGATCCATTTTGAGTTTACTTTTGTGTATGGGGTTAGAATCCAGTTTCATTCTCTTGCATGTAGCTGTCCAGTTTGGGCAACCTCTTTTCAAAGAAAAACAAACCTAGGAATCTGTTGAATAAGGAGCGAAAGGAAGTAGTCTGATACAGAGGAGTTGTGAAAAACTCTAAGTCTTACAGAAGTAAATTTTGCTAAATAGATACTACTTACAAAAAAATGAAGAAAGTCATTGATAATACTAACTGCTGTCTATTAGATCCAGTCTTTTCTTTCATTCCATTCACCACTCCTATCCCACTCCACAAAGATTAAAAATTTGTAGTACCTGTAACATAATACAGATTCTTAACTAATTTGGAGTTACAATCTTTGCTTAAAGCATCTTTCATTTAAAGATTTTTAAGACACTTACTTTTTTGCTACCTTGTATACAACTATTTTTATCATATTAAATGGATATAGATTCTACTGATAATTCATTATTATTGTAAAAGTAACAAACAATACAATGAAGTGAAAATCCTCCATAATCTCATCTCTCATTCTTAATAAAGATTATTTTTCCATATTTTTACATGCTCTATAACTTTTTTCTTTATACAAATGGCTATTCATTATAATTCTGTTCTATAATCTGATTTTTTTAAAACTTAACAATAGATCAGGGGCACTTTTCAATGTAAAAATACAAACTACTTAATATTCCATTATATGATTATACCATGATTTATTTATCCACTACAATATATATGGGCATTTAGATTATTTCTAATTCAGACTATTATATCAATTTGACTGTTAGTATCCCTGTATACACAATTTTGTGAACTTGTCTAATTATTTTCTTAGCATAAATTTCTACAAGGGAAATTTCTGGGTTCGGGAGCTTTAATTTAAAGTTTTTGATCCATGATGTCTGATTACCCTCCAAAAATGTGTCGATTCACAGTTCAATCAAAATCCATGATGAAACTGTGCTCCTATCCCCATACTCCATTCTCCTTACTGAATTTAATTATGCAATCATTACCAGTCTCATAGGCAAATAGTGATATTTCATTGTTGCTTAACGGTTTATCATGTTTTTGGCATTTCAGCTTCTTTTGAGAATTGCCTATTTGCATTCCTTCCACACTTTCTATTAGTTGTGTCAACTTTTCATGTTGATTTATAAGAAATTTTATGTAATGAAGTTATTAACAGTTGGCTATATATGTTGCAAATATGTTTTCCCAGTTTATTTGTATTTTACTGGATTTATTTTAATAATTTTTAAGTGGGCATATTGGAGGCCGAGGATAAGTTAGGCTCACCCACCACCACCTCCACCAGAATTATACATCAAAATGCCTTGTGATTTTTTTTTCAAACTGTATAACCCTCAACAGTTCAGATCCACACTTCTAGGACCATATTCTCCTCCCTTCACAAAAATCTGAACTACAAATATCTTAACATCAGCTCTTCATTATTTTGGGGGCAACCAATATGTATAGCCAGACTATGATCCTTTTCTTTTATAGGTCAACACCATTGGTCCAGTGTCTTTTCACAGAGCCATACTTCAAGGCCTTGTAGCCACAGTCCGAGTCGTGCATCCAAGGACATAGTGATAAGAGTGCCAAATCACGGTATCTTTGCCAGTTCTTCCTGGCTTGGTTGCACCAAGAAAAGTTCTGTCACTCTCAACTGAATATTGTCTGGATTTCCAGGTTCCTTTATTGACTACATCCTATAACATCTACATCTTCCCCAGTGCTATCAACCTAGACAAAGAAATCTGATAATAAAGGGAAAGTGTTAAGAAGAACACCTCTTCACCCAAGTTTATCTTCCCATTACTAAAGGTCAGTCTGGTTTCATTGCAGGAGACAAAAAGAAGGGGCCTGTAAAAGGAAATTAATTCACCATGATAAAGAAAAGAAACTCATTGTATTTCAAGAATTTAGTATAAAAGCCCAACTCTTGGTTGTAAGCCAGCATTTAGCCTATTCCAGAAGCTATCATTCACCAGCCATCCTGATATCCCAGGAATGCCTCAAGGAAAATGGCTATAAATGGATGAATTTAAAGAAATTTGCTAGTAATGAACTACAATGTTTTGGGCTCAGGAGTTTTGCAAGTGGGACACTCACACAAAATGAATGACTACACAAAAATGAATGACTTAACTCAGATCTTGGAGAAATAGCCTTGACCCTGAAGAATCCATAGACAAAACTAAAAGGTAACAACTGAGGGAAAGTATTGGTTTCTACACCATCACTTATATATCTGGTCCCACTTTCTCATTCATTTTCACCAGCTGCTCCTCTTCTCTCTGACCTTGTAATGTTAGAGTTCTTTTTGGTTGTTTTATAGTCCTCTCTTTTTGTTATACTATCTGTCTAAGTTATGTGATCCATTCTCATGACATTGGTTGCCATATGCTTATAATTCCCAAATGTGTATCTCTAGCTTAGATCCTTCTTTACTTTCAAAGAGAAAGTAATACTTTTTCTCTGATGCACCTCAGCACCTGAATCTCAGCATATTAGAACCTATTCTCTCCCCCACATCTGTTCTTCCTTCATATCTCTCTATTTCTACACATGCTAAAAGTCATCATGGACACTTCATTCTTCCTTAACCACCCATATCCAATCCATGACCAACTCCTATCACTTCTATGCAGAAAATAAACTGACTCCTTCGACTTCCCTCAGTTATACTCATTACGCTTTAACCTAAGCCTCCATTATCTCCTCTCCTTAAGTACCTCAATCACATCTTAACTGGACTCTGCATCCATTTCTTGCCTCCTACAATTTGTTCTCATGGAGAATTTTTTAAGTAATCATTTAAAATTGCATATCAGATCATGATGCCTCTTGACTTAAAACCATTTTAGTGTTTCCACTACTCAGGAAGCTCCAAAGCCTCGAAATATGCCCCTACCCACCACTCCTCTGCCACTTCTGCCTTCACTCTACAGCGAAGCTATCCTGGACCACCTTCTATTTCCCCAAAGACCCAAGCTCCTCTGTGCCTTAAGGCTTTTCCAAATGAATTTTCCTTTTTCATAATATTCTCCCACAATATCCATTACAGCTAACTCCCACCCTACCATGAATATATGACTTCCGTGGAGACATTCTTCCTGATTCCCATAACTAGGCTGGATTCATTTTATGTACCTTCAAGGCATTGTGTAGTTTTCCATAATACTATTTGTATCATGACTGGATATATAATACAAATGTCATTTGTATTATGTCTGGATATATGTATTATAGAAAAACTCCAAGTAAAAGTGCCTAAAACGTGATAGGAAGTTTTTTTCTGTTTTACTTGAAGTCAGGAGGTAGGGAGATCATAACTACTAGAGAGAAAAGGATCAATAAAAGGTAAGTAAAACATACATAGAGCAATCTTTTATAAACTTAAGGGAAAAACTAAAATTCCAAATCACTGTTAGAGAATGTAATACTCCTCTCTTATAATTGACAGAATAAATGGACAAAAATATGCATTTGTATCACAATGTAAGCCATATATAATTTGTTTGAAGTTTATGAGATACTATATCCAATTACAGCAGAAAATACATTCTTGGTAGTGCACACAGCATATCCATAAATAGCCACAACTTTCTGGGCCATCAAATAATTCTCAATAAATTTCAAAAAAAATGAACTAATATGCATTGTTCTCTGACCCCAAGGGAATACCCCAAACTGAGTAATATTTAAAAGATATTATAATATGTGGGATGCAGCTAAAGAAGCATTTAGAGGAAAAAATAATAATATTAATAACTTAAAATACTTTTATTAGACAAGAAGAAAGAATATTCTAAGCTTCTAACTTAAAGAGCTAGAGGGAAAAACTAAACTGATATCAAAATTAGAAGAAGGGGGGAAGATGGCAGAGTAGGAAGGCAAGGTAGAAACCTTCTCCCACACATGCACCAACTACAGCAAATACAACTAACTCTGACCCTGTGCTGAACCCCTGAAAATGGCCTGGAGGCTTTAGAACCGACAACCTACACCTGGGCAAGAAGAGAAGACAACACAGAGAAGGGTAAAGTGGCAGAGCCACAATCTAATGGGACCCAAACCCTTTTCCCATCCCAGCTGACAGGCAGGATGAAGAATAATGGAGCAGGGAGGGAACAGGCACTCAGGAACTCTGCACACCTGGCCCTGGAGATCTGCTCTGGGAACACAAGTCCATATTGCACTGGGTTATGATGATTAGCAAGGCTGGACATGAGGGAGAGTTGGTGCACTCTGGGAAGCTGCAACTCCAGCCACTTGTGGAAGACAGGCATGCTCCATCAGTCCAACTGAGACCCAAAACAGAGGCAGCAGTTTGAAGATTTGAAAGCAAATCTGGAGGGGAGCCAGAAGGGCAAGGGTTGGGGAGAGCTCTCTCTGCAGGAGAAATGGCAGGCAGACAACACTTCCTCAGCCCTCCCTTGGCCCAAAATTCTAGGCAACTGCAGGAGGCCCAGATGCTCCATCCCCCTCACTGGTGGATTAGGCCCAAGGTGCTTCTCTGTGCACCCTCCTGCCCTCTGTCTTGGTCAAGAAGTGATAGACTTTGGTGCCTGGCAGACAGAGGGAGACTTTATGACTGGTAATCAAAGGGAGGCTTTTGCACTTTTCTTGGCCCTGTCAAGCCCAAAAAGGGAGGTGCCTTCAGGAGCCAGCTCCAAGTGCTCCTTCCTTCCTCCAAACTGGAGTTGTGTGCCCCTCCAACTCTAGGTGACTGTGCACCCATTGATGTGGGCACCCCCAGAGGCACATGATCTCCCCACCAAACCCAGCAGCTCCACAGCACCACCACCACTGCAGGGTAGGAAGAGGGTGTCCCCATCCACAACAATCCCTGTAGAAACCTACCTGCTCTGCTTACAAAGGGCCACTGCAATGCTCACATTGCCTTCTTCATAAAGCCATTACTCTCTAGACCAGGAAGCATAACAGGTGCATCTACTACGAGGGAAGAAACACAGATACTGACAAAATGAGGAGGCAGAGGAATATGTTCCAAACAAAACAATAGGATAAGACACCAGAAAAAGGGCTAAATGAAACGGAGATCACCAGTCTTCATGATAAAAGATTTCAATGTAACAATCATAAATATGCTCATTGATAGGCAGAAAAGTACTGGGAGGACTTCAACAAAGCAATAGAAGAGCAGCAAAAGAGCCACTCAGAGCTGAGGAATATAGTAACTGAAGTTATATATACAGTGGAGGGAATGAATAATAGATTGCTGCAAGTAGAGCAGACAATCAATGAGATGAAATTAGAGAGCAAGAAAACAAGCTGAGGAACAGAGAGAAAAAAGGATATCTAGAAAAGAAAGAAGGTTAACAGAGCTGAGTGACAACTCCAACAAAACAATATTCACATAATAGGTGTACAAGAGGAAGAGAAAGGAAAAGGGATAGAAAGACTCTTTGAGGAAATAATTGTTGAAACTTCCCCAATCTAGGGAAGGAAATAGACATCCAGGTCATGGAAGCACAGAGAGCACCTAACAAAAAGAGCCCAGAAAGACAACACCAGCACATATAATAAAAGGACAAAAATTAAGGATAAGGAGAGGTATTGAAAGCAAAGAGAGAGAGAAAAAGATTACTTATAAGGGAAACCCCATCAAGCTATCAGCAGACTTCTAAGCACAAACTTTAAAGTCCAGAAGGGAGTGGAATGAAATATTTAATGTATTGAAACAGAAGGGCCTTCAACCAAGAATTCTCTATCCAGCAAGGTTATCACTCAAATTTGAAGGCGAGATTAAACATTTCCCAGATAAATGAAGCCTGAAGGAATTTACAACCATTAAACAGGCATTACAGGATATGTTAAAGGGACTTCTGTAGATAGAAATGTTTTTAAGCCTGAATAGTTTTCACAGTGAAAATAAACTCACAGTGAAGGTAGTAGACCAATTACTTACCAAGCAAGTATGAAACTAAAAAAAACACAATAAAACAAAAGTAGTCAAACCAACTATACACAAAATCAGTCAAGGGCTGCACAAAAAAATGCAGATTATGACATTTAATACATAAAGTGTGGAAAAGGAAGAAGAATAAAAAAGAAGTACTCTTTTATTGTGTTTGAAATAGAGTGATCATCAACTTAATATTGAATGTTATGTATTTAGGAAGCTATCCATGAACGTTCAGGTAACCACAAGCCTAAAGCCTATAAGAAATACACAAAAAAAGGTAAAAAGACAAATCCAATCCCAACACTAAATAAAACTATCAAATAACAAGAAGAGTATAAGAGAGGAAGAAAGGAACAGAGAGGAATTACAAAAACAACCAGAAAATGGCAATAAGTACATACCTAGCAATAACTACCTTTATTGTAAATGGACTGAATGCACCAGTCAAAAGACAGAGAGTGGTGCAATGGATAAAGAAACAAGACCCATCTATATGCTACCTATAAGGGATTCATTTCAGACCCAAAGACACACACAAACTAAAAGTAAAGGGATGGAAAAATATATTTCATGAAAATAATAGGGAGAAAAAAGCAGGAGTAGCAGTATTTGTATCAGACAAAATAGACTTCAAAGCAAAGAAAGTAACAAGGGACAGACATTCCATAATGATAAAGGGGTCAGTTCAACAAGAGGATATAACCTCTTGTTATAATCCAATCCCTATAATAACCATTATAAATATCTATACACCAAACATATGAGCACAAAAGTATGTAAATCAAATACTAACAAAATTAAAGGGAGAAATAGACTGAAACTCATTCATTTTAGGAGACTTTAATACACCACTCCCATCAATAGACAGGCCAGTGACACAGAAAATAAATAAAGACACAGAGGCACTGAAGAACACATTAGATCAGATGGGCTCAACAGACATCTACAAAACATTCCACCCCCAAACAGCAGGATGCACATTTTTCTCAAGTGTACATGGAACGTTCTCCAGAAGAGATGACATATTAGGACACAAAAGGAGCTTTAATAAACTTTAAAAGTTTGACATTGTATCATGCAACTTCTCAGAACACAATGGTATGAAACTAGAAAATTACACAGAGAAAACAAAAAAACCCACAAACACATGGAGACTAAACAACATGCTTCTAAATAATCAATGGATCAATGAACAAATCAAAACAAAAATCAAGCAATACATGGAGATATGAAAGCAAAAACACAACAGTCCAAAATTTGTGGAGCACCACAAAAGTGTTTCTATGCGGGAAGTACATAGCAATACAGGTCTACCTCAAGAAACAAGAACAATCCCAAATAAACTATCTAAACTCACAATTAAAGAAACTAGAGAAAGAAGAACAAATGAAACCTAAAGTTAGTAGAAGAAGGGATATAGTAAAGATCAGAGCAGAAATAAATAAAATAGAGAAGAATAAAACACTAAAAAAAGTCAATGAAACCCATAGATGGTTCTTTGAGAAAATAAAAAACAAACCCCTAGCTAGACTTATCAAGAAAATAAAGAATACATATATAAAAAAATAAAAAAGGAAAAAGGATTAGTCACAATGGATACCAAAAACACAAAGAATTATTAGAGAATTCTATGAAAAAATATATGCCAATAAATTGGATAATCTAGAAGAAATGGACAGAAATATACAACCTTCCAAGAAATATACAACCTTCCAAGAAGTGACCCAGGAAGAAACAGAAAATCTGAACAGACCATTACCAGTAATGCAACTGAATTGGTAATAATAAAACACCCAACAGACAAAAGTCTGGGACTACATAGTTTCACAACTGAATTCTACCAAATATTTAAAGAGCTAATACCCATCATCCTTAAAGTATTCCAAGATGAAGAGGAGGGAATACTTCTAAACTCATTCTAAGAGGCCAGCATCGCTGTAATACCAAAATCAGGCAAAGACACCACAGAAAAGAAAATTGCAGACCAATATCCCTGGTGAACATAGATGCAGAAATACTCAACAAAATATTAGCGATACAAATTCACAAATACATCAAAAGGTCATTCATCATGACCAAGTTGGATTTATTTCAGGTATTCAGCAAAGTTACAGGAGATACAATACACAGAAATCTGTTACATACCTATTTATTAAGAATGAATTAGCAGAAAGAGAAATCAAGTAAATTCCATTTACAATTGCATTAAAAAGAATAAGATAGTTAGGAATAAATCTAATAGAGGACGTGAAAGACCTGTAGTCTGAAAACTATAAGATACTCATGAGAGAAATTAAAGAAGACATGAATAAATGGAAATCTATACTGTGCTCAGGGATAAGAAAAATTAATGTAGTCAAAATGGCCATCTGCCCAAAGCAATTTACAGATTCAATGCAATCCCTATCAAAATATTAATGGCAATTTTCAAGTTAACTAGAAATTCATATGGACCCACAAAAGACACCAAATAGTCCAAGCAACTCTGAGAAAGAAGAACAAAGCTGGTGTATTATGCTTTCTTACTTCAAGCTATACTACAAAGCTACAGTAATCAAAACAGTATGGTACTGGCACAAGAACAGACCCATAGATTAATGGAACAGAATAGAGAGACCAGATATAAACCCACACATATACGGTCAATTAATATACAACAAAAGAGCCATGAAAATACAATGGGGGAAATACAGTCTCTTCCTTAACTGGTATTGGGAAAACAGGACAACTACATGCAAGTAATGAAACTGGATTACTGTCTAACCCCATACACAAAAATAAACTAGAAATGGATCAAAGACCTAAATGTAAGACACAAAACCATAAAACTCTTGGAAGAAAACATAGGCAAAAACCTCTTGAATATAAGCATGACCAATTTTTTCCTGGACATGTCTCCTTGGGCAAAGGAATCAAAGTAAAAAATGAACATGTGGGACTACATCAAACTAAAACCTTGCACAGCAAAGGACACCATCAGGAGGACAAAAAAGGCAACCTACATTATGGAAGAATGTATTTGTGAATGGTTTATCGATAAGGGATTGACATCCAAAATGTATAAAGAACTCATACACCATATTGCTGAAGGTAGGTTCAAAGGATCCAATAAGCAAGAAATGAGACTGCACACAATAATATATTAAAGGAAGAAATGTTTATTGCAAAGTATTAAGGCAAATAAGCAGATAAATGGAAAATTAAAGTAAGAATAAAAATTTCATCCCTGTGTATGCAGCATTCAAGTTGCACTAGGTGGGTAGGTAACAGCTATGTCAGAGCCTTGGTGGGACAATGATCCCAGACAATGTGTCCACTTCACAGGTGAGGCTTTGGGGTCCTGCCTTAAGAGTTACCCTTTTATACTCTTGTACAAACATCTTATGTAACTATTGTTATGTAAGTCTCATTTATTAAGATTTTATGTGACCTTGCTGAGATAATCAGCTGCCCCAATTTCCCCAGAACTGGCCAGGATGTGAGTACATTATGAAGAACGAAACTCTCTTAATAATCTGTTCAAGGTCTGTTTATGGGCAGAGCTTGCTGTACCACAGACTTTGACAATCTTCATTTTCCCTACATTTAGTTCCAAGATTGATTAGGTATATGAGATAAGAGTATGTACAGATTTGCATGTTTTACCTAATATATATGTCAATCCCTGTATTCCCATTATACAGCAAGCATATAAGACATAGGGGCAATCAATACTATAATGATTACAGCAAAACAGATTAATAAAGTAGTTTGCCATGTGGAAAACAATGAGGATAACTAAGCAGTAAAGGGGTGAGTTGATAAAGAGTCAATTGCATGTATTTGCTTGGACAGGTGGGATTAGCTTCTACAACATTATGGGAGTTATCAGGAATGTATACACAGCATTGAGTTCTTAGTACAGTGCATACCCCCCTTATGCCACCATTAACATGTCTAATGTCATTGTATTTTGGCTACAGTGCGATTAAGATGTCCTTCCTGTTAAACGCACAAAGGAACAACTGTAGATTGTAAGACCAAGTAACTTCCCATGTCATGTCACTCCATTCCAAACATAAGTAAACCCAGGGGTAGTAGTTCTATTAACAGTTTCCCTAATATGTTTAAAAGTATAATACTTAGATTATAGGTTTCTACCCATCTACATTTTTATTCTGTGACCAATTATAGTAACAGAGATTTCATTCCATGAGGTTGGCAACACAAATATGCCAAGGTAGTCCTTGCAATGCGGTGAGAGGAAATTCCAAGCATGTCTAGCAATTAGTCCAGTTGACATATATGGATAATTAGCCTATTGCAGAAACAGGTTAGCAGATCCAGTTGACAGGTATAAGCACAGGAAGCACATTAAGAGATAGACCTATTCCTGATAAGAGCATTGAGACAGGAGAACATAATGCCATTTTTCTTCTTCTGGTCTCATTATCAAAACTGTATCATTGCCTTGTGCAATGATATCTGCAGGTATAGGGTTGGAGGGGGCAGGGAATTAGGACGAGTCACCCAAATTTTAGTCCCCAGGGTCAAGGGATCAGTAGACCCAAACCCTTTTTCTCCACTAGTAGCTATCACCGTGTGGGGTTCATTAAGGGAAATATCACCATGGAAATTGAGAAGAATTAATAGTTGGGCAATATAACCCCCTTTTTGTATAAGAAGATTGACTATTCTTAAATTCTGTAGAATGACTTTAATTTCTCCTTGATAGTCACTATCAACTATTCCTCCTAGCACATGAATATCTTTTAAGGCTAGACAACTGCAGGGGGCAATTAGTCCAAAATGTTCAGAGGGCATTTATATACCAATACCAGTAGCAAAAATATCAGTGGTTGACACATTAAATTGTTTCTCTTGGAATGAATATTAATCAAGACCAGCCACTCCAGAGGTAGCCCTTAAAGGGCTTCTTAGTTCCTTCAATACATACATTCCCAATAAGCAATAGTAGAGGGCTTAACTTGTTACATATGTATTTGTAAATCTGGAGTTACCATCTGCATTAGGAACATTTCTGTTTTATTACTTAGAATCAATAAAGCATCATATAAATGATCCTTCCATTTTTTATATGATTGGTTTCCTAGTTAATATAGTTGTTTCTTTAATAGGCCATTCATTCTTTCAATAAGACTAGCAGCCTGTGGGTAATACAGGATACGAAATACCCATGAATGTTATGTTGTTTAGGATATTCTTGGATTAATTTTCCTTCAGAATGAGAACTATTGTCACTCTGGATTTATAGGGATACACTATAATATAGATTTATTATTAAATGTCTTTATAGTATTTTGCTGTGTGGCTTTCCCAGAGCAAATTGCAATTAAATATCCAGAATGGGTGTCTATAGCAGTACATAGTAAATATTGACATCCTTTATAACATAACAGAGGACCAATATAATCAATTTGCCAGATTTGTCCAGGCACTATTCTCCTTTCTATTTGTCCTTAAATTACTCAGGGGTAAGGCTCGTGGGTTCAGGAGCTGGCAAACAAGGCTTTGAGATATTCTTTCTTTAATAGTATCCAAGATTGAAGCTATCCGTCTCTCAGTAGTCCACCTGTAAATTGCTTTTTCTCCCAAATGAACACATTTTTGATGGGCACATATTGCCAAACCTTTAAGTTTCTCTTCAACTGGTCACATTGGATGCATTTATCAGTGCTGTTCATCTGTAAGAGAATCATACCATCTCTCCAAAGTGTCAGTTTTGCTATACGCATCAACATGAGACACAGTGACATAAATCCTCTGAACCAGTAAATACCAAGAAATTTTATTTTTTGAGTCAGCCCCTGAATTTTTGAGGGATTTATCCCCAGCTTTGAGCTTTCATATGTTAAATACATGTTTCTAAAGCATTGGGTAAAAAAGCATTTGCTAAATCTACAACAGCACACTGAAGTCACAGGATGTGCCTTAACTCTTTCTATTAAAGTGACAGTATTAGGCGCAGCCGCAGTGAGGGGAGTCAGTAGGGTCTGTTAGCAATTTTCCTACCAAAATAGGATAGGCATATTTTAGCAATTTTACTCCAAATTGATATTTTTCCATATTCTAAAGTAAGAATCATTCCTATTAATATATCTACATCAAAAAAATATATTCTCTAATAGGAACTATCATAAAAGTATATATATATATTTTTTTAGGCAATTGCCTATTTTCATCATCAATTGGGTTTGAGTAGCTTAAATTTGTTTGCCTCCTAATCCAGTTATAATTACTTTTTGCCCTTTAAACAATTTAGGATTCCCATAGATTAATGAGGTCTCTGCCCCTGTATATTAAAGCCCTCACTAACAATTGAGATCCATTCTTCCACCATCTAACAACTTTTACGTGGGACCTCGTACCCCGTGGGCCCAAGAGGTAACCACTGCTTGGCCTATTTGTCATGCAGATAGAGAAAGGCTTTTCAAATCCTTTAGTGGATTTAATGAGGGCCAGGCCTCAGCGGGGTAAAGGCTAGTAAGATCTTGTTCCAGTGGGACAGTGGGTGAGTGATTAACCCTTCTTCAGGAAATTGGTTCGGAGCACTAAGGAATTTTGTCATTGCTTTAAGGGCATCTAACCCTTTTTTATGCATATCCCACATTTCCCTAGGAACGCCACTCTGTGAGAGTTGTAAAACATCTCCTTCTGGGGTACCCGAGCGGTTACTTCTGATTTTCTCCCTGGGCCTTTTTCCTTTTCTTCCTCAGATATATTCCAGTCTCACAAATCTCCTCACTGTTGTACTTTTTCAACAACTTCTGAAAGGGGTTGCTTGGTTTCATTAAGTAAAAAGGTCAAAATCACTTGTATATAATATAATAGGCCACTGTGGGGTAAAAGTGCAAAATTTCCAGAATCCCCCGCCTGGTTTTACATGTACTGCTGCTTGTCGCAGCGTCCAGGACAAGGGGTGGAGAGAAGTTCTGTCCTCCCTTCGACTGTGCAATTGGCTGGGCACCTGTCAGTCACGGGGCTCTGCCTGCAGCGTTTCTCCCAGACGGGGCAGTGGGGAGAGGGGAGTGTGTGCCCAGATGGGAGAGAAACGGCAAATGAGAGTAGTTGCAGGAGAGACAGAAACGGAGCCATGCCTCTCCTAAGCAATAAAGAGCTTCTCCCGTCTAGCTTTTCCCTTGACGGATTTTGGCTTCACTTGTTTCACTGGTTTATTCTCCCTGGGTTGGGAACACGCTTTCACCTGGAGCTACAGCCACAGAAGCAGACTTCATGATTTTTTTCCGAATCTGTACTGTCAAAATATTTTGATACACCACCTCTGAATTTCCCAGAAAAATAGTCATTTTCATACCTTCCTCCTTAATTCTTTGCACACAGTCTCAGAGAGTGCAAATATCTCCATTCCAACTATCTTGGTCCCAAGTCACACCGGCCTTAGCAATCGTCCAATGGACCTTTCAGATATTTACTTTCCCCTTCCTCTTCTGATAATTGTATTCAGCCACACGCACTGTGGTTTTCTTAGCCACCAACTGGTAAGAAAGAACTTGGCCAGATAGGGTATGACTTTGGCACTCCAGCATAGTAATTTTACTTTGTAAATCACAAACAACTTTTTCTAATTGCACTTTTTCATCTACCAAGCGTTGCTTCTCCTCATGCATCTTCTGTAAGTGGTCGGCAACCCCCAGCTCCACTGACCCGTATAGCTGACCTCCTGTCTCTTTTCCAAGGAGACTGCTTGCAGACATTCGATAGTTTTCAATGGTCCCATCTGGGGCAGGCATGCTCCCCAGTCTCCACAAAGCCCTACCCATGCACCCCAGCAGCAGCTAAGGGGCTACAAGGCAGAGCTTTCCATTCTGGGATGTTAGCAGACTGTAATAGCAGGCTTTGTTTTTTTATAAAAAAGCAGCATTTTACCTACCATATCCTGCTAACTACCAATTAACGTATGCTCAAGATAAGGTTTGAAGGATCCTATAAGGCAGAAATGAGAATGCACACAATAATATATTAAAGGAAGAAATGTATTTTTTGCAGTGTGTTATGGCAAATGAACAGATATATGGAAAATGAAAGTAAGAATAAAAACTTCATCAGACTTAATAAGCAGCACCTCAGTCACACCAACCCGGAAGCCTCTGGTAACAGCCACTCTAGCATCTCAGTGGGACAGCAGTCCCAGGACTCTAATTAATAGGTTGCTTATTTTACTGGTGGTATTTTCCTCTGGCATTTTGTTTGCAATAGACCATAGATTTTAAGAACTAGGAAGATAGTGTGGTATAATGGAAAGCATCCTGTACCAGGATTCAGGAGACGTTTGTTCACTTTTTATCTCTGACCCTAAAGTGTGCAGGCATGGGCAAGTCACTATAGTCTCTTCATGACTCTTCTTATCTGATAAATGAAGATAATGCATTCCCTATTTATTTCATGTAATTGTAGGTCAGGTAATAAATATTAAAATATATTTAAATTATGGCATATACTGTTCTAAAATTGACTTTGTATATACAAAAAGAAAATAATCATTGACAACAATTTACTCCCATGGAGAAAATTATAGCTCTCTAGGTATTCTGTAGCGTATTCTCATGTTGAAAAAAACCTCCCCTAATACCAAGAGAATTTAGAAGGATTATACAGATTTGATCACCGCAAATGTAATTTAGATAACTTAGAATTGTTTGTTTTTATTGTTCTTAAAAAAATAACATGAGCTATAATCCCTAATCTTTGATCAGACACAGAACAGCCTCAATCTGTACCCACACTGAAAAGGAAAACACAAACAGGTGCTCAGTTTTGAAGGAAATAACTGGGAAAGAAAAGGGAGAAGTTCTTAGAGTAGGATTGATTTCTATAGGTAATAAGAGTTTTTAAGAGTAGGGATTGTATCCTCTTCACCTTCGGGTCTGTGGTGCTAAGACGAGTGTGACTGACTGTGAGTACGTGTTCAGTATAGATGGCCAATGTTGAGTGAATGAATGGATAGATGGATGGATAAATAGATGCAGCAGATTTATCTAGAAAATATAGACTAAAGCAATGTATCACCATCTCTCACAGGCCTGTTATATTGGCAAGATTGAGGGTGGGGGTGGGAGCACCAGGCCCCTACACCCACACACCAGGCATCCTATCTCTTGTCTAATTACCATTGCCAGTCTCCACTCTCATGATGATCATTTGAAAAAAATAAATAAGCTCAAAGTACCGTGAAGATTGTTATTTACAGTGCACTCAGCTAATTTACTAGACAGTATATTAACCATATAGTATATTATAATGTATAGTATTTTTATATATAAAAATATTATAATAAACAGGATATTATACTGTGTAATGAATTTTTTTTTAATCTCTGTTCACCATAACTGGTACTTAAGTGCTTCATTCAAAATTTTGTAGTATTACAGATATAAATGTGCAGACATTTCCTTTGAGTAGGAATGTAGGGGCTAAAGAGTAAAGCTGAATTAAAAAGTCACAAAGCATAAGAAGGCAAGAAATAAAACAACATGACAACAAAACCAGAACCAAGCTCAAAATGTATAAAATCTGAAATGTCCTTTATATGTCCTGACTGATTATGAATATTACAATATCTGTTCTTCTGATATCATGCAACAGAAATGGCAGCATGTATCCTGTAAAACTGAAGGTGAGTAGTAAGAAAAAAACTAATTTCACCATACACCCTATTTTTGTATTTCCAACATTAGGCTTTAAATTCCTAAAAAATGGTAAGAGTGGAAGTCACTTACATCAATGGTAGCAAAAAGAAATTCCTAAACTTCCATAAAAGTACTGTGACATACTTGTTTTCTGTTTTTAAAATAAATACATTATTTTAAAGTTTAGAACTGGGGAGGTTAAATGTTAGAGAAGTAAATTAACTTGTCCAAGATCACACTGCTGGGTAGTGACTTAGATGAGATGAAAATGAAGATTTCTAACTACTAGTCTAATCCAGCCTTTCCATTTTATTCATGACCTCCTTTTCATGTTCCTGAATATTTTAGAGGTTTATGCTATTTTCACAGATGTTTTGTGGTTTCATGTTAGTTGGGGAAAATGAAGAATGATTGCTACCTAATGCCAGAACAATAAACCCCATTGATTCATTCATTTGTTCAGCAAATATTCACTCAATAGCTTGTTATGTTAGGCCCTGTTCTAGGTTCTAGGGATATACTAGTGAACAAATTGCACAATAATGCTCATAGCTGTGGAGGATTTTCATGGGTGATATAAAAAATTAAATAAGCAAAATCTACATTATTTCAGATGCTGGTAAGTGCTGTGGAGAAAATGAATCAGGCAGACAAAGAGGCAGGGTGGGAGTTGGGGTGGGATTGGGGTTCTTGGTGATTCCGTTTAAACTCTGATGCTCAGGAAAGTCCTCACCAAGAAAGCGACCTTTGAAGAGTTAAAGAAATGAGTAATAAGTGCAAAAAGGCCTTGATTAGCTGTGATTTCTTCTCAACCTAAAATCACATGTTTCTGTTCCAGTTGTGGCTAATACAAGACCTGGAACCTGAGTGAGTAGTTACTTATTGAGAGGTTGTGAATTATAATCTGAGCATTGTTTTACAACTGTAATAAACTTCTACTTGTGGTTCATGTTTTATTATATATGTTTTTAAATGCAAAGTCATAAAATCAATACAATCCTTTCCCCCTGGAGTTGTTTATATGTGTATATGTATAGTAAGGGATGTATATTTATGTCTGAGAGAGATTGGGGGTTGGTGAGGAAGGTTAGATCAGTCATCATTTATGTCGCTGTTGAAATGAAATCTCCCTTTCTTCCATCCTTGTTTTTTTCAGGTTGAACCTTGATATTTGACCCAATGCTTCAAGAAATATAGCATAGGGAAAAATATGTACCAGTGAATATCCTCATGCCTAACACTTAATAATTCTTAACACTTGAGAAACTAGTGTGATCCGAGATTCACCATCCCTCATCTAGCACAGTCCTTGGAGGCCTGGCCTATCTCCATCCCCTCCTATTCTCATGTGCTTCTGGAAAGGCTGACCAGTTCTAGGGCTGCCCTGATCCAGTACTTCCCTCACACCATGGCAAGAGCCACCCACTCACCCTGGGCCCTAGTTTTCACAAACAAACCAACAAATAAATGTATTAATGAACACATTGGAATTCTGTGACTCATTGTCTGGTGCTCAGCACCGCACAGTGTGGACTGTAACCCTGAAAAGCTGCTCTTTTTCCTGACTCCACTCATTTCCCAAGGAAACACTTCTCTAAACCTCTTACCCTATGACCTTTGAAAAGGCACCTGTACCCATGAAGGTTTGTGGATTGTGCCCCTGCCAACACTGGAGGACAGGAGTAGGCAGGTAAGAGAAGAGCTAATTGGTGTATCAAGTTCTTCCTCCGAACGTAATTCCCAGGAGTGTGGAACACCTGTTTTCTCATTTCCCTCTGTGGGCCTGAAGGCACTCACCGAGTAATATAGTATTTGTAACAGTTTCACGGCTGCGCAATATGGTGGCCTTATCTACATGTGACCACTGGGCACTGAAATGTGGTTAGTCCAACTAAGTGCTGTAAGTGTAACATAAACACCGATTATGAAAAAAAGAATGTAAAAGACTTCATTAATTATTGTCATGTTCGGATGATATTTTAATATGTTGGGTTAAATAAAATATATTATTAAAATTAATTTTAACTACTTTAAATGTTTCCCTTGTTTTTTTTTTCCTAATGTGGAAAAACCTTTAATGTAAAAAATTAAAAGTTACATGTGTGGCTTACAGTGCTCATCTAGAGATAATATACACGCAATGTGACACTGATTATATTAATAATTGAATGGGCAGTCAATGCTAGAATTGTGAATAATTTTTTTAATTGAGATGTAACTGACATAACATTGTATTAGTTTCAGGTGTACAGAGTTACGACTTTATATTTGTTATGTTGTGAATTGATCACTACAATAAGTCTAGTTAACTTCCATTACAATGCAGTTAGAAATTTTTTTCCTTTTGATGTGAACTTTTAAGATCTACTCTCTTAGCAACTTTCAAATATAGAACACAGTATTATTAACTATAGTTACGATGCTGTACATGACTTTCCCCAGGATGTATTTATTTTATAACTGGAAGTTTGTACCTTTTGACCCCCTTCGCCCAATTTGCCGACCCCCCTACGCACCACCTTTGGCAGCCACAAGTCTGTTCTCTGCATCTATGACTTTGATGTCTTTGTTTTTGTTTTGTTTTGTCTTAGGTTACACATGTAAGTGAGATTGTATGATGGTTGCCTTTCTCTGTCTGACTTACTTCACTCAAGGTGCATGGATGATAGTTTTATTTTTATGAAAATACCTATTATGATTTCATTGAATTTACAAAACATGAGTTAAAATTCAACTTTATTTAATTTTGATTAAAATTTTTCATATACATTAATTAGAATTTGTATTTTGACTTAATTTCAATATATTACTTGAATTGAAGAAAACTTTGGAAAAATATATGTGAAATAATTCTAATTTTTAATTTAATTTTTGCTGAAAATACATTCAAGTTTTGTATTTTTTAATAGTTCTAATACATTTTTATTTAGCCCTTTACTGTTAGTAGTATGCAAAAATCTTAATTAGACCAATATAGTGAGTGACCTTTTTCTAAGAAAGTAAGAAAAATAAATTCATGGAATGAATCAACTTATAAATAATTTATAAGTTACATACTTTTATGTTGTTATTCACCTAAAAATCTCTGGCCCATCAACAAAAATCCCTAAAATATAATCCCTAAATTAAAATGTCTTTTAAATTCCGCCAACCATCTGTAACGAACAGCCTCAGCTTGAAGCTGCATTTCACCTTTGTTGTTGGGGGCTTGCTATTGTTGCCGCAGGAGGAGAGAATATACTTCATCTCACAGCTTGTTCGTTAGTAGCCTGGCCTGTAACATTTAAATATTTAGACATGTGGTGTGCTGGCCTTTTGCTCTGGAGCTCACAAATGTTGATGGAGACATTTTTTTGATCATAATGGGGACCCAGAGAATCAGAAAGTCCTAAGTGAAGGAGAATGTTCTCCATGGAACTGCACCACATGTGGAGCTTCCATGGTTCCTGGGGATTCTTTAGAAAAGACCACACCTGTATGGCCCTCTCAAGGTCTGTGTGACTCAGATCTCCGGCCTAGCTCATTTGTACATTTACCCTGGGCGTGTATGGAAAAGGGAAGATCCGGGAAATAGGGAGAGAAGAGAATGAGCCCAACAATGCCGTTGCACTGGTTTCCTGCTTCTGTCCATCCCAGGGTCAGTTAAATAGCTTAGTTGGAAATCGCTGAGACAGGTTTAAAGCAAATTCAATGCTTCTGCAATATATGCAGTATAATGGTGGTGGTGCCAACTTTTGGTAGAAAGTGGGTCAAGGGTTGGGTGGAGTAGGTGGAAGTGATATTCTTCAAATGTTACACTCAGTCACCTGCCAACTAAACTATGAATGAGGAATAAAGTTCTTGGAGAATCCAAAGTTGTGAGCTGAGTTGTTTACTAAGTTCACTTAAGTATTATTTTTAACAGTACAGGAAAAGGCACAACCACAAAATGGATCAATCCAATAATGGATATTGTGAATTATACCTACCCACGGACAAGCTTTATCCAAGTCTGGGAATTAATGGATATTTTCAGTGAAAAAACTGTAGAACCGTGAATGTCATTCCATCAGAATAAAAATGGACTGGAAAGCAAAAGTCCAGAGTTCTACTTCTAGTTTTGCTATTTCCCAGACATATAACCCAGAGCAATTCATTAAGTAAGCTAGGCTAGGCTTCAGAGTCTTACCTGCAAAATAATGAAAAAAAACATATGCTGCCTATCTCATAAACTGATATGAGGATCAAATTAGACCATTTAAATGAAAGCACTTTGGAAAATGTATAGCTATTTACAAATATAAAGCATCTTTTTTTTTGTTTTACTCTTGACATTTCCTTTAGGAAGTTAGTACTGATTGCTATAATTGCTATTATCATTACATATTGATATAGGTTTATTTGATAATATTATATGATTAGATATAGTTCTTTCCCATATGACTATAATTCAGAATTCTAAACCACCAATGACTAGTATCTAAACTTTACTAAAGCACTATGTTGGAGAAACTCTTCTTTAGCCTTATCAGTTTTATTAACATGAGTGCTATACTTTCCCTTTAAATTCCTATTTCTCTTTCCTCTCCTTCCATTTTTAAAAACCAGATGGCTTATTTTCTGAAAGATACCAGTGTTGTCAAAATAATCATTATCATTTGCCATTGTCTGCTTTTCTTCTGCCTGTCTCTGTCTTCTGCACTCATCCACAGAGCTGATGGGAAAGGAGCCTCTTAGTTTTTCATCTTGACAGTTTTTGGAGGAAAGTAAACTTTATTGCTCCCTTCCTCACCCCTGAGGCATTTGTGGGTTCCATTCCAACAGGACGAGTTAGGCTGTTGTGAAGCCTTGCCCTATCAGGTAAAGCAGGGAGTGAGCCTCTGGCAGGTGTCACTGTCGCTGTCTTAGATGTCCCATGGTGCGAGTGGCACTCTAATCAGACCAGTGTGCACACATGGTTGTGCAAGAGGCTGTGGGTGAGTGACTTGCTCCAGATGAATGCCTTGCTGTGTTTGTGTGCTCAGAACGAAATTCTGAAGAAGCTTTGAACTAAAAGCAAACAATATGAAAGTGTTAGGACATTGCTCCTATCACTAAAAGATGGACATTTAATAATGTAAGAACAAAACTTCAGGTCCAAAAATATTAGAGTAAAATAATGCATTAAATTTCTTTCTTAAATAATTGAGGAAAGGTCTTGAGCCCTTTATGTATTCAGATAATAAGTTAATTCAGGCCCCTTACAGATGACACAGTTAGAAGATAATATACTGTGAAGTATTTGGCTTCTGTGTTCCCTCTGGTGGCTTTTTTTAATTTTTAATTTTATTTAATTTTACTTATTTTTTTATTTATGTTTATTTTGGTATCATTAATATAAAAATCACATGAGCAACACTGTGGTTATTAGATTCCCCCCATTATCAAGTCCCCACCACATACCCCCTTACAGTCACTGTCCGTCAGCATAGTAAGATGCTATAGAATCACTACTTGTCTTCTCTGTGCTATACTGCCTTCCCCCCGTCAGCATAGTAAGATGCTATAGAATCACTACTTGTCTTCTCTGTGCTATACTGCCTTCCCCATGCCCCCCCGCTACATTAGGTGTACTAATCATAATGCCCCTTATTCCTCCTTGTTCCTCCCTTCCCACCCACCCCCCTCAGTCCCTTTCCCTTTGGCAACTGTTAGTTCATTCTTGGGTTCTGTGAGTCTGCTGCTGTTTTGTTCCTTCAGTTTTTGCTTTGTTCTTATACTCCACAGATGAGTGAAATCATTTGGCACTTGTCTTTCTCCACCTGGCTTATTTCACTGAGCATAATACCCTCTAGCTCCATCCATGTTGTTGCAAATGGTAGGATTTGTTTTCTTCTTATGGCTGAATAATATTCCATTGTGTATATGTACCACATCTTCTTTATCCATTCATCTACTGATGGACACTTAAGTTGCTTTCATTTCTTGGTTATTGTAAATAGTGCTGCAGTAAACATAGGGATGCATATGTCTTTTTGAGACTGGGAAACTGCATTCTTAGGGTAAATTACTATGAGTGGAATTTCTGGGTCAAATGGTATTTCTATTTTGAGTTTTTTGAGGAACCTCCATACTGCTTTCCACACCAGCAGTGGAGGGGGGTTCCCCTTTCTCCACATCCTCACCAACATTTGTTATTGTTTTTCTTTTGGATGGGGCCATCCTAACTGGTGTGAGGTGATATCTCATTGTGGTTTTAATTTACATTTCTATGATGATTAGGGAAGTGGAGCATCTTTTCATGTGCCTTTTGGCCATCTGAATTTCTTCTTTGGAGAAGTGTCTGTTCAGATCCTCCGCCCATGCCTCTGGTGGCTTTTAAATTGCTTTTACTGCTATGCATGGCCTCTGTTGCTGCTGGCAGCTTTTATTGCCAGGGGTGTAGTATGACTTTATGTGATTTGAAGGTCTGTCACTGCTGAGTTCATTTGAAAATTTTCTTGTGCATCAGGATAGCAAACCTGGAGTGTACCAACCCACAGGTTCAGGGCTGTCTGAGCATGCCTGGGAAATTTGTGGAGCCAGTCTATTTTCCGGGGGCCTGAAGAGCCTATGAGAAAGCTCTTGAACTTGTTTCCTGTTTGGGCTTGTAGGCATTTGGGGTAAATTGTGAAATACTCTGACGGAAGTCAAATTGAGGGGGGATATAGAGTCTCCTGGGAAAGAATTCATCCTAAGGGCTGAAGGAGGGAGGTAAGATGAGCTCTCCAGGGCCAAACCCTCAGTCACCAGAGGAGAAAAGAGATTCTGAGCACAGTTCGTGATGATCATATCTGTTCCCAGCCCAGACCCAAACATTCATGTCTGGGTCCTAGCCAAGTGAGGGCTCTAAGTAAAGACTGAAAAGGGGATCCACTGAGCCCTCTGTGAGACACTGAGGCCCACACCCATACTGAATTGCTTGTGCCCCTGAGATCGGAAGTTACAAAGGGGAAACAGGTGACCCAATTTGCCACAGGTCACCAAATTTTGGTGCTGCGAACTTTTAAGAACCATCAGAATGTGGTAGAGTCCTTTGTGTTCAGTGGAGTAGCAGTAGGGTTTGCTGAAGACTGAGATGCTTGGAGCAACAGGATCTGGGAGAGCAGTGGTGACCCTTGCAGGAGAAATGTGGTATATAAGGCAGGCTGAGTTTATTTCTGATCACAAGTTAGACACCCCACGGCAACTCTCAGAAATGCCAAAGGGGACATCTCAGGGGCTAAGGACCAGCATTACACAGCTAGGGGTAGTAAATCCTGAAATCTTAATAGTCTTAAGTGATCTGGAAAGCACCTACAGGCGGTAGGTCCCTTCAGAGCCAGATGCAGGCTCACATACACAGGTGAAGGTGCTGCTACAGTTAACTATTATTGGTCAAAATGATTTAGCCTCTTGGGTTCTTAATAGCACCCCTTGACCTATTATTTTTCTTTCGTTTTTATTCAGTGCATATTCATCAAGTACATCATCCATGAGTGGAGATAAGAGTAGTGAGGAAAACATATTTTGATATAATCCTTATAGACCTCATAGCCTGTGAGCAAGACACATTCATTCATTTAAGCTTTCAATGATTTGTATTACCTACCTACAGTATGCTAGATACCATTCAATATATTGGCGCAACAATGAATAAGGAAGGAAGGAAGGATCTTAATCTCAAAGTGCTTACTTGGTGGGAGGCCACAGATAATAAACACAAAGATGAAGAAATGAAGGATAACTACATATAAGGATAAATATTGTGAAGGGAATAGCATGGTGATATAATGAAGAACAAGGAAAAGACCTCACTGAAGAGGTGATATTTGAATAGGGACCTAAAAGATGGAAAAGAGCCAACCACTGAAGGTCTGCAGTTAAGTATTCTGGACAAAAGCTGCAATGAAAGGCAGGGCCTTAGGGCCTTTGGTGTGTTCCCGGAACTGACAGGAGGCCTGTGAGGTAGGTTTTAGGGAGAGAAGAAAAAGAACGTGATGAGATGGGCTTGGAGAATTAGAAAGGACCAAATTGTGCAGAGTGTTAGACTTTGGTCAGAAGCATAACTTCCCATCTAAGTTACTGGAAAGGCTATGAATGTTGTAAGCAAGAAATTGTCATGATCTGAGAAATTACAGTACTGTGTGCTGAGATTTTTCATTTCCATTTTCTAACAGCACTCTCCCCCAGTTCTCAAGAAAAATTCTTTAGAGCTGGTCCTGAGAAAAAACGTCAAGTGGAACACTCCTCAGTGACTTAGCACAAAGCTCACTCTTTACCCTAATGTGTAGTCTCTCTGTGTTGATTCAAATATCTGAACTCCTACCCACTCCAGGGGACGTAAGCTGGGACACTCCCCAAGACACTGGGGTGGCTTTAGTTCCCTCCTGTCTGCTGGAGAGTTTCTACACCAAGGCTGCCTCACAATTGCCTCTCCCAGGAGGTGCATGGAAGTCAAACTTCTATTGGCCTGCCTTTCACATTGAACAGCACTAGTTGAGGAATCTGACAAACATACGCATTATAACCTGTGATTCAACAGTCTCAAAAATAGTAATACAACAGGGAAGTTGGCAGAGATGTTTGCAAGGACCCCAAGAAGTGTGCTTTCAGCAGACAAAGGAAGACAGTCACAATGCTTTGTACTGGTTGTATGTTCTTACACGTGAACACAGGTGCAAAACTCAAAAGACTCTCAAAAATAATGGAGGAATGTGGATTTTTCAAAGATATGGAAAGCTGCATTAACAGGTAGGGAAGAGAGAGTCACAAACAGCCTACATGTGGAATACTGTTTCATCTTCAAAATATCTTCTAAACATTTTCAAAATATTTGAGGCTTCTCAATGAGATTACTCATTTATGTTTATTTTGCTTTCCCACCATTAAAGATATATGTGTGTATATACATGGTTACATAATCTTATATGCATGTAGTTTTATATATAGTTATAACTACATTAGTTACTATATGTACACACACACACACACACACACACGCACACACACACATTGCAGTTATGGACTTCAGAATTCTTATGTTGCAATCCTAGCCCCTAAGTTGTATGTTCTTAGAAGAAGAGGCACCAGAGATTTCTTTCTCTCTTACTTTCCCTGCCTGCACACAGAGAAAAAGTCACTTGAGGACACACTGAGAAGATGTCATCTGCAGGCTGAGGAGAGAGGCCTCACCAGAAACCAGCCCTGCTAGCACCTTGACTTGAGACTTCCAGCCTCGAACTGTGGGGCAATGAATTTCTGTTGTTTAAGCCATTCAATCTATGATATTTTGTTATAGCAGCCTGAGCAGATTAATGAAGATTTCCACACTATGAAGTGAGATGCTGATGTGAGAAATACCTGAATATGTGGAAATGGCTTTGGAACCGGGTGATGGGCCAAGGCTGGAAGAGTTTGAGGTGCACGATAGAAAAAGCCTAGACTGCTGTGAAGGGACTGTTAATAGAAACATGGGTGTGAAAGGTGACTCTGGTGAGAGTTTGGAAAGAAAAGAGGAAACATTTAGAGATTGAAGGAGGTGGAGGTGCAGCCTGATTTCTTCTTATTGCTTATAGTTGAATGCAGAAGAGAGAGATAAACTGAGGGAATTGTTAAGCAAAAAGGAATCAGACTTTGAAGATTTGAAAAATTCTCATTCTGTCTACTGCAAAAAATCATGAAATTGTGTTCTGAAGAGAACACCAAGCACTGGCTGGACATTACTCCATACGGAGATTATACACACATTTAATCAGTCACTTCAGTTGAAGCTAAGGATAAGGAGAAGAGTGTATCAGCAGAAACACTGCCAGCTGACACAGAGACAGAGAAAAATGAACAGAATGGAGACTGTCAGACTTCCAGGGTTCTCCAGGATGGAGATAAAAAATAGCACCCTTACTTGTCTTCTGTCATTTAATATAACCTGATGCCTGAATAACTAAATAATACCTGATATCCAAGTAGCTGTCCCAAACTGTCATTGCTATTTTCATTGGTCAGAACATAATCTAAACTGTCACTGCTGTTTTTCTTTATAATCTAGGAAGTACTTTGTTAGCTGTGCTTGGCAATTTTCTTTTTTTCCCTTTGGGGAATGGTTTGGTCCATTCTGTGAAATGTAGGCTTCCTGCTACTATTCATAGGGACTCTCACCATTCCTACAGGTTCATACTATTCTTATATGCAGCAAAACCAGGTATACTAATAACTTTTATTTCAGAATAAATCACCATAAAGCCGTATAACACTGATCACATGCTGTGAGACCTGGATTTACTATGGATTAGTATTTTAACCTCTGCCCAAGAACAAAGTAAATCTAAATATGGGAAACAGTTTCTGGAACCAAAATTTGGGTTGTAAAAATGTAACAATGTAAGATGTAACAGTGACTTCAATTACTGAACAATAAAAAAAGGCAACTGTGCTGACAGAAAATCATCAGATGAACAAAAATGTGACATCATGATAATGATAAAGTTACAATGGTCCAAACTATTATGTTACAATGTGAAACTTTCCATCTTAAAATAATGTCATAATCTTTTGGCGAATTGTATGTTCTGTGGAAGGTCTGTGAAAATAAACAAGTTCATTCACTGTCAGATGAATTTAGGCCAAATGAGTAATCGTGGTATGTCTTGACTGGAAGAACTTCATTTCCTTACTCATCTTTGGAGGTGGCTCCTCATTGGTCTATGATTGCAATGGTGTGGATGACCAACAGCTAAGGATCAAAATCTATTGGGATTGATAATTCATGGGCATTGATTCTAGGTATAGTAAAAGAGCTAAAGCCACCCCCATATGTAGAGGTCTAAATTCTACAGTGGAACTATTTATCCCAATGTGGTACATTGGTATATATCTCCCAAGTAAAAAATTGGTGCAACATTTAGCCAAAAATGGTACCTACTTTTGTTTCTGAACAGCTTATAATGATAACCTGACAATAGCTAGTTGCTGATAATTGTGTAGGACACAGTACAAATGTTCTTTGAGAATTTACAAGAAGTATAAATGATTAAAGTTTCCTGTCCTCAAGGAAGTGTACAAATATCTTAGAGGAAATAGTATTCTGAAATACCTTAATACTTATAAATGTTGGTTTTTTAGCTAACATTCATTGAGTGCCTGCAGTGTACCAGGCACCATTCTAAGCACTAAGGGTATTGTAAAGGACATAATAAACAAAAATTCCTGCACTTATGGAGTGTACATTCTATGGGAAGAGGGAATGGAGAATCAGAAATAAACAAGATAAGTAAATAGGGTAGAGAAGTAAAACTATAGGATTTTTACAGAACACTGCTGTCTGATAGAAATACCATGCAAACTGCATAATTTTCAATTTTCCATTAGTCATATTAAAAAGGTAAAACAAGTGAAATAAATTTTAATAAATTTTTTCTCTTGGAGTAATTTTTGACTTTCACAAAAGTTGCAAAGGTAGTACAGAGTTGACGTATACTCTCCACTTCATTTCCCTATTGTTAACATCTTACATTACTGTAGTACATTTGTAGAAATTAAGAAACCAACATTGATACATTACTATTAACTACTACAGTTATCTGGATTTCATCAGTGTTTTCATGAATGTCAACTTTCTGTTCCAGGATCCTATTTATGATACATTTCATTTAGTTGTCATGTCTCCTTATCCTCCAGTTTGTGACTGCAAATATTAAATTAATAACATATTTTATTTAACACACTATATAAAAATGTCTTTTTAAACTGTGATCAGTATTTTTTAAATTATCAACAAAATGTTTTAAATTAATTTTCTCAAACTTAAGTCTTCAAAAATCAGTGTGTATTTGTTTTATAAATGCATTCTTTTTTGTTGTTGCTATTACTAATGTACAATTACATGAGCAACATTATGGTCACTAGACTCCCCCTATTATCAAGTCTGCACCACATACCCCATTACAGTCACTGTCCATCAGTGTAGTGAGATGCTACAGAATCACTACTTGTCTTCTCTGGGTTATACTGCCATCCCCGTATCCCACCAATGCTACATTATGTGTGCTAATTGCAATACCCCATTTTCCCCCTTATCCCGCCCTTCCCACCCATCTTCCCCAGTTCCTTTCCTTTTGGTAACTGTTAGTCCATTCTTGGGTTCTGTGGGTCTGCTGATGTTTCGTTCCTTCAGTTTTTTCTTTGTTCTTATATTCCACAGATGAGAAAATCATTTGATGCATGTCTTTCTCCGCCTGGCTTATTTCTCTGATCATAATACCCTCTAGCTCCATCCATGTTGCAAATGGTAGGATTTACTTTCTTTCTTTGGCTGAATAATATTCCATTGTGTATATGTACCACGTCTTCTTTATCCATTCATCTACTGATGGACACTTAGGTTGCTTCCATTTCTTGGCTATTGTAAATAGTGCTGTGATAAATATAGGAGTGCATATGTCTTTTTCAAACTGGGCTGCTGCAGTCTTAGGGTAAATTCCTAGGAGTGGAGTTCCTGGGTCAAATGGTATTTCTATTTTGAGTTTTTTGAGGAACCTCCATACTGCTTTCCATAATGGTTGAACTAATTTACATTCCCACCAGCAGTGTACGAGGGTTCCCCTTTCTTCACATCCTCGCCAACATTTGTTGTTGTTTGTCTTTTGAATGGCGGCCATCCTAAGTGGTGTGAGGTGATATCTCATTGTGGTTTTAATTTGCATTTCTCTGATGATTAGGGATATGGAGCATCTTTTCATGTGCCTATTGGCCATCTGAATTTCTTCTTTGGAGAAGTGTCTGTTCAGATTCTCTGCCCATTTTTTAATTAGATTACTTGCTTTTTGTTTGTTGAGGTGTGTGAGCTTTTTATATAATTTGGATGCCAACCCCTTATTGAATACGTCATTTATGAATATATTCTCCCATACTGTAGGATGTCTTTTTGTTCTATTGATGGTGTCCTTTGCTGTACAGAAGCTTTTTAGTTTGATATAGTCCCACTTGTTCATTTTTGCTTTCATTTCCCTTGGCCCAGGAGATATGTTCATGGAGAAGTTGCTCATATAGATGTTCAAGAGTTTTTGCCTATGTTTTTTTCTAAGAGTTTATGGTTTCATGACTTACATTCAGGTCTTTCATCCATTCTGAGTTTACTTTTGTGTATGGGGTTAGACAGTAGTCCAGTTTCATTCTCTTACATGTAGCTGTCCAGTTTTGCCAACACCAGCTGTTGAAGAGGCTGTCATTTCCCCATTGCATATCCATGGCTCCTTCATCATATATTAATTGACCATACATGCTTCAGTTTATATCTGGGCTCTCTATTCTGTTCCATTGGTGTATGGGTCTGTTCTTGTGCCAGTACCAAATTGTCTTGCTTACTGTGGCTTTGTAGTAGAGCTTGAAGTCAGGGAGCATAATTCCCCCCACTTTATTCTTCCTTTTCAGAATTGCTTTGGCTATTTGGGGTCTTTGGTGGTTCCATATGAATTTTAGAATGATTTGCTCTAGTTCGTTGAAGAATGCTGTTGGTATTTTGATAGGGATTGCATTGAATCTGTAGATTGCTTTAGGCAGGATGGCCATTTTGGCAATATTAATTCTTCCTATCCATGAGCATGGGGTGTGCTTCCATTTATTGGTATCTTCTTTAATTTCTCTCATGAGCATCTTGTAGTTTCAGAGTATAAGTCTTTCACTTCCTTGGTTAGGTTTATTCCTAGGTATTTTATTCTTTTGGATGCAATTGTGAATGGAATTGTTTTCCTGATTTCTCTTTCCGCTAGTTCACCATTAGTGTATAGAAATGCAACAGATTTCTATGTATTAATTTTGTATCCCACAACTTTGCTGAATTGAGATATTAGATCTAGTAGTTTGGGAGTGGATTCTTTAGGGTTTTTTTAATGTACAATATCATGTCATCTGCAAACAGGGACAGTTTGACTTCTTCCTTACCAATCTGGATAACTTTTATTTCTTTGTGTTGTCTGATTGTCATGGCTCGGACCTCTAGTACTATGTTGAATTAAAGTGGGGAGAGTGGGCATCCCTGTCTTGTTCCCAGTCTTAAAGGAAAAGCTTTCACTTTGGCTGTTAAGTATAATATTGGCTGTGGGTTTGTCATATATGGCCTTTATTATGTTGAGGTACTTGCCCTCTATACCCATTTTGTTGAGAGTTTGTCATGATGGATGTTGAATTTTGTCAAATGCTTTGTCAGCATCTATGGAGATGATCATGTGGTTTTTGTCCTTCTTTTTGTTGATGTAGTGGGTGATGCTGATGGATTTTCGAATGCTGTACCATCCTTGCATCCCTGGGATGAATCCCACTTGATCATGGTGGATGATCTTTTTGATATATTTTTGAATTCAGTTTGCTAATATATTTTTGAGTATTTTTGCATCTATGTTTATCAGGGATATTGGTCTGTATTTTCTTTTTTTGTGGTGTCTTTGCCTGGTTTTGGTATTAGAGTGATGTTGGCCTTGTAGAATGAGTTTGGGAGTATTCCCACCTCTTCTACTTTTTGGAAAACTTTAAGGAGTATAGGTATTAGGTCTTCACTAAATGTTTGATAAAATTCAGCAGTGAAACCAGCTGATCCAGGGTTTTTGTTCTTAGGTAGTTTTTTGATTACCAGTTCAGTTTCTTTGCTGGTAATTGGTCTATTCATATTTTCTGTTTCTTCCTGGGTCAGCCTTGGAAGGTTGTATTTTTCTAGAAAGTTGTCCATTTCTTCTAGGTTATCCAGTTTGTTACCATATAATTTTTCACAGTATTTTCTCATAATTCTTTTATTTTTATGGTTTCCATAGTGATTTTTCCTTTCTTATTTCTGATTCTGTTTATATGTGTATACTCTCTTTTAATCTTGATAAGTCTGGCTAGGGGTTTATCTATTTTATTTTCTCTTAAGGACCAGCTCCTGCTTTCATTGATTTTTTCTATTGTTTTATTTTTCTCAATTTTATTTATTTCTGCTTTAATCTTTATTATGCCCCTCCTTCTACTGACTTTGGGCCTCATTTGTTCTTCCTTTTCTTGTTTCGTTAATTGTGAGTTTAGACTGTTCATTTAGGATTGTTCTTTCCTGAGGTAGGCCTGTATTGCAATATATTTCCTACTTAGCAGAGCCTTTGCTGCATCCCACAGATTTTTGTGGTGTTGAATTATTGTCATCTGTCTCCATATATTGCTTTATCTCTGTTTTTATTTGGTCATTGATCCATTGATTATTTATGAGCATGTTATTAACCCTCTATGTGTTTGTGGGCTTTTTCATTTTCTTTGAGTAATTTATTTGTAGTTTCATACCTTTCTGATCTGAGAAGATGGTTGGTACAATTTCAATCTTTTTGAATTTACTGAGGCTCTTTTCACTGCCTAGTATATGATCTACTCTTGAAAATGTTCCATGTGCAGTTGGGAAGAATGTGTATCCTGTTGCTTTTGGATGGAGTGTTCTGTAGCTGTCCGTTGGGTCCATCTTTTCTAGTACATTGTTCAGTGCCCCTGTCTCTTTATTTTCTGTCAGGTTGATCTGTCCTTTGGAGTGAGTAGTGTGTTGAAGTCTCTCAAAATGAATGCAATGCATTCTATTTCCCCCTTTAATTCTGTTAGTATTTGTTTCACATATGTAGGTGATCCTGTATTGGGTGCATAGATGTTTATAATAGTTATATCCTCTTGTTGGACTGACCCCTTTATCATTATGTAATGTTCTTCTTTGTCTCTTGTGCCTTTCTTTGTTTTGAAGTCCATTTTGTCGGATACAAGAACTGCGACTCCTGCTTTTATGTCCCTATCAGTTGTATGAAATATCTTTTTCCATCCCTTTACTTTCAGTCTGTGTATGTCTTTGGGTTTGAAGTGTGTCTCTTGTAGGCAGCATATAGATTGGTGTTGTTTTTTTATCCATTCAGTGACTCTACATCTTTTGATTGGTGCATTCAGAGCATTTACATTTAGGGTGATTATCAATAGGTACATACTTATTGCCATTGCAGGCTTTAGATTTGTGGCTACCAAAGGTTCAGGGGTAATTCCCTTACTATATAACAGTCTAATTTAACTCACTTTGTATGCTACTACAAGCACAACCAAAAGATCCTTTTTTTTTCTTTTCCTTCTTTTTCTTCCTCCTCCATTCTTTGTATGTTATGAATCATATTCTGTAGTCTTTCCTATCTCTTGCGTCACATCTATTTAGTCTTAGGAATACTTCCACCTATAGGAGTCCCTCCAAAATTTACTGTAGAGGTGGTTTATGGGAGGTTAATTCTCTCAGCTTTTGCTTATCTGAAAATTGTTTAATCCCTCCTTCAAATTTAAATGATAAACTTGCTGGGTACAGTATTCTTGGTTCGAGGCTCTTCTGCTTCATTGCATTAAATATATCATGCTACTCCCTTCTGGCCTGTAAGGTTTCTGTTGAGAAGTCTGATGATAGCCTGATGGGTTTTCCTTTGTATGTGATCTTTTTTTTTTTTTAGCTGCTTTTAAAAGTCTGTCTTTATCCTTGATCTTTGCCATTTTAATTATTATATGTCTTGATGTTGTCTTCCTTTGGTCCCTTGTGTTGGGAGATCTGTGCATCTCAATGGCTTGAAAGACTATCTCCTTCCCCAGATTGGGGAAGTTTTCAGCAACTACCTCCTCAATGACACTTTCTATTCCTTTTTCTCTCTCTTCTTCTTGTATCCCTTTTATGCAAATATTGTTCTGTTTGGATTGATCACGCAGTTCTCTCAATGTTCTTTCATTCTTAGAGATTCTTTTGTCTCTCTATGCCTCAGCTTCTTTGTATCCCTCTTCTCTAATTTCTATTCCATTTACAGTCTCTTCTACTACATCTAAATTTTAAATCCCTCCATTGTATGTTTAATTTCAGATATGGAATTTCTTAATGATTTAATCTCCGTCTTAAATTCGTTCCTGAGTTCTTGAATATTTTTCTGTACCTCCATAAGCATTTTTATGATTTTTATTTTGAACTCTCTTCCAGGAAGATTGGTGAGTTCAGTTTCATTTGCCCCTTTCTCTGGGGTTTGTGAGATTTTTGTCTTTAACATGTTCTTGTGACATTTCATATTTCTGTGTGGTGTCCTCTATTGCCGAGAACATCCAGTCTCTGGAGCTGCTCAGCCCCTACAGTGTGGTTGGGTGTCGTAGGGGAGCAAAGCTGGTGCCTGGGGTTAGGAAATGTCGTTTACTGATTCCTGTCTGCCCTGCCTGTCTCCTGTATCAGAGCCAGTATGCAGGTGTAAGCCTCTGTGCTTTGCGTCTCTAGCTGTTATAGGTGGGGCCTCCCTCTGGCTGGCCTGATGCCAGAGCAGTGACTGCCGGTTTGTGATCCAGTGCGGCAGGCCAGGAGGAAAGCTTGGCAGGCTGCGTGTCACAGTGGGGGCCTCTGAGCTGAGTAGCCAGGGAGGGGGATGGAGCACCTGAAGCTTTCCAAAGTTCCCAATCTGTTGGGCAGAGCACACCCAGACAACCCTGTCCCCATATCCCTTCTCCCATGCTGCAAGCTCCATGCAAACCCCGCCCCTTCAGCAGCCCTCTCGCTGCTAAGAAGCCTGTCAGACTGCTTGCCTTTCCCCTGTCCCAGAGCAGCTGGGTGTGGATCCCGTCCTCCACAAATGGCCGGTATCTGTCTCTCAAGCACTCTGCCTGTCCCAGCTCTCCATCCTCCAGAGCACCACACAATGTAGGTTTCTGCTCATAAAGCAGATCTCCAGGGCTAGGTGTTTAGCAGTCCCAGGCTTCCACCCCCTCCCCCACTCGGTTTCTCTCCCTCCCGCCAGTGAGCTGGGGTGGGGGAAGGGCTCAGGTCCCACCAGATCAAGGCTTTCGTACATTACCCTATTTTGTAAGGTCTGCTCTGTTTGTGAGGTCTGTATGCAGTTGGTGAAGGCTTCTTTCATATTGCTGTTTTAGGTTTAGTTGTATTAACTATATTTTCACACTATCTGTGGTTTTGGGAGGAGTTCTCTATCTCACCTCTCATGCCGCCATCTTGAATCCTCAGTGTGTTTTTTTTATACTTAAAGCATGTACCAAACTTACTTTCATTGGATGTACTTAATCTGCATTTAGATAGAAAAGTTACAGTTTAAAACCTAATTTCACATACTCAGGTTTTTCCAAATATACTTGAAAGTCGTCCAAAAATTGCTCTGAATAGTATCAGTTTATAAATTTAAATTAAGGAAATCAATAAAAAAATTCAGTTCCTTAGTTGCACTAGTGACATTCCAAGTGCTTACCAGCTATTGTGACTGAAGGTTATTATACCAAAAGTGCAACTTGAGACCATGGTGAGGAATTTTGGCTGTTAGTTTGAGTGATGTGACAGGGAGCTCTGAAGGGTTTTGAGAAAAGGAATGGCATGATTTAAGATTGCTCTTCTGTGCTGGAGAATAAATTGAGATTTGGCAAGGGCACAAGTAAGGAGACCAGCCAGTCCGAGTGATGAATCCAGTTGAGTGATGGAGGTTCCTGGGCCTATGTTGGTAGCAATGAAAGTTGGGAGAAGTGGTAGGATTCCAGGAATATCTTGTTAGAGCTAACACAGTCTGCTTATGCATGGATGTTGGGTCAGGGATGACCCCAAGATTTTTGGCCTTAAAAATAGAACAATGAACTTGTCTTTTACAGAGATTTTGTAAGAAGCAAGTTTGTGGGATGAAAGGAAGATCAGCGGCTCAGTTTTGCATATTTTGAGTTTAACATGACTATGAGACATTTCACTGGAGATGTTAGGTAAGCAATAGATATATTAGTTTGCGTTCAGGAGAGACAGGTCAGCTGGAGATAAAAATTTGGTAGTCATTAACATATGGACGGTATTTACAAATACAAGACTGGAAGAGATCACCAAAGGTGTGAGAATACAGAAAGAAGTGTTAGGTGAGTTTATTGAGCAGCAGTATTTTCATGAAAATGAAAATTTTGAGATCTCAAGCCCCAAAAGGATGAACAAGAATTGGTGGAATAGTAAATTCCTTCCAAGTAAAAGCATTGTTAGACCAAACGGTGCACAGTTGGTGATACGCCAACCAGGGATAGCAGATCACTTCACTCTGCTGAAGCAAAGCAAAACTACACAGCTAGCAGGTTTGGAAGAGGCATTACGTGAGGAAGGGCTTTCATGCTGGGGAAGGCCTGGCCACACTGGGAGTGCAAGCGTTGTAAGGACGTCTTTGGAGGGAAATGACAGCTGCAGTTGGCTTCCTAAACACACAAAACCAAACCACCTGCTCTATCCTAGAGCATTGTCCTAATGCTGGTACAAGAGGGACACCTCTCCGTTCTTAGGTGAGGAGGTGCTGGTTGGAGCACAAAGCCTCTCGGCGGCGGAGAAGAGCACTAGCCTGGGTTAGGGAGGAGCCCTTCCCTCGAGGCGCTTGAGGTCTCAGCTGGACGGGCTCGGCGAGGGGGAGCTGATGAGGCGAGGTCTGGCGCGGAAGCTGTGATGGGCCTGTGATTCTGCGCAGAATTCTGACAAAGGGGAGGGCCTTGTTTGAAGAAGCACGAGTTATTTAAGGATAGTGGGAGCGCATGAAGTGGAAGCGCAAGGACAGAAACCGCTCAGAAGGTCGGGCGGAAAGTAGCGCTGCGAACGACCTCTTGCCCCATCCGCCCTCCGCCCGCAGGGAGGGGATGGCCGGCGCTGGAGCTCGGCGGCCACGCGTCGCCTTTCCTAGGTCCTCCTGTTGGGAGCAACTTCCCCACCCCCGTTTTCTTCTCACCACGTGGCCCCACCCGAGAGTGGTACCCTCCCCGGCAAAAATGTGGCCCGGTTAAACTGGAAGGTGCTCGGGAGCCGACCAGGCAGCACGACGGCCGCGCCACACCCGCGCTCCGCAGCCCAGCCGCCGAGAAGGCGGAGTCCGAGCGGCCGGCGCGCCCTGAGCGGACGCACGATACGCACCAATCACGGCGGACGCCGCCGAGTGCCAGCCTCGGCCAATAAGCGGCCGCGGTGAGAGCGGCGAGGAAATTCAAACGCGTTTGCGGAGAGGAGCTTGTATTCCTCCTCTTCCTCTCTGCCGCCTTCTGGCCGGTGAGTTACCTGGCGGGCGCGCGGAGGGACGGCCGCGGCCGGAGTGCGGACTCTCCAGCCGCGCGGGTCGGGGGTCGCGGGTCGGGAGTCGGTGGGGCGGTGGGGCGGGCGGGGCCAGTTCGGAGTCCGGTGGGAGGCCTGCGGCCCGGCTCGCCGAGCTAGAGGGGGAGGGGAGATCTCGCCGCCGCCACCGGGCCAGAGGGCAGGGAAGGAGGTTTTGGTGAGGATCCCGCTGGAGAGAGGGCCTGGAGGGGCACCTGGTTGGAGACAGGAGATACCGTCTCCCAGAAGAGGCTCACTCTCTTATCCGGTATTTTAGAGCAAGGAGAGGCGATGGCTTTGTTCTGACAGTTGCTTTCGAACCTGTCTTCTAGCTGATGACTTTATCGCCCCTTTTCATTGTCAAACGCGAGGTCATGGGCGGCATTGATACTATTTTTGGCCCTGGGTTGCTGGATTTAGCTTAGAGGATCACAAAGGTGAAATTGATAGACACTTTTATCAAGCATCACCACCATGCACACAAGCAAGTGCTCAGTCGAATACAGTAGGTTCTCGGCATTAGAATGACTAAGGTAGCAAATTATGATTCTGCCAGATATGCACAAGACCAAGCCTGATGATATCCCATTTATCATTAAAGGGCTGTGATGTATATATTCAGCTTTGAAAGCACTTTCAATGTGCAGGTTTACTCACACAAAGCAGGAGAATAAAGGAGTGGTTATTCTCATTACCAAAAATATTCTTTTTTGTCTATATTTCACTACCAGAATCCATGCAAACATTCCATCACGTTTTAAAAAAATGAATTTGCAGATGGCTCAGAGAAAATAATTCTGGAAAGAGAGTGAAAGGAAGACATAGTAGAGAAATGGGAAGTTTGAAGGGGGCAGGGGCCAGGGTGGGCGCAGCAATTTCTGTGTTGTGCGAGGCTTCTTTTAAGTTCTTTTGGGAAGAAAAGGTGTATTTGGCCTATTGGAAAACTTGCTGGACAAATTACAAATATGTGCAGTTGTTTTTGTGCACATAGCTTCACAAATACTACCTTAATATCTGTGTTTAGGTATATTCATGTAATGAATGCTTTAGTCTTTTGGGTTCCAAAAAGTCTGGTTGAAATATTTTTTTTTCTTTAATGCTAGTAAAAATAGGAATTATGGCTAGCTCATTTTTTTTTCTTAGAAATGGAGGCAGATGATTTAAGTGGCAGAGAATTGACAATTGATTCTATAATGAACAAAGTGAGAGATATTAAAAATAAATTTAAAAACGAAGACCTTACTGATGAGCTAAGCTTGAATAAAGTCTCTGCTGATACTACGGGTGAGTTCCTTTTTTTTTTTTCTTTGAGTGCCCTTCTAAGCTAAAGGAAAGAAATGTTAACCAATATGTATTTGCATAATGTAATTTTCTCAGTAATTGATGCTTACTAGTTAGAGTACGAACACTATATTTTAACCCTCTTATGTGGAAATATTCCCACATTTTTTACTTTATTAAGAAAAGGAAACTTAACATCATTTTTATTGCAGTATGCTCAGAGGTACATAGATATTTCTTAATAAAGTACTTTTTTTACTTTATTAAGAAAAGGAACTTAATACCATTTTTATTACAGTGTGTTCAGAGGTACATCAATTGATGGCATTCAGTGGCATCAGTGCCATTGTTTTTCCATTCCTTTTGCTGCAAACTGAGAAAACTTCACCAGTCTCAATAAAATTATGTACAAACTTTAAGTCAAATACTCAATTTTCCTATTTACTATTTACTCTCCTGGGCTTTCTCTCCAGGTATTCACTGTTCCAGTCTCCTTTATGCTAGATCAGCTCCTCTCCCAAAGCCTTTGTTCCTGCTCTCTGCCTGGCACACTGCTCCCCAGATACCTGTGCGCTCTTCCCTCCTGCAGGTCTTTGTTTAAATGTCCTTTTGGTGAGGCTTTCCCTAAGCCACCTATTTAAAATAGCAACTGCTGGAGTGGGTGTTCCTCTCATCTCCCTTCCCTATATTATTTTTCTCTGTGGCACTGATCACTTTATATCTTATTTACTCTTATATCTGTTTATTGTCTGTCTCCACGAGAATGTGAGCTCCATGAGGGCATGGTTGTATCTGTTTTGTTTAAACAGTATAGCTCAGAATGGTGCTTTTTTACTGTATTTCAGATTGTTGAGGTCATTTGAAAAGTGACCTTTAGATAAGTTTGCTATATCTATACTGCCTACTAAATGGATGAAGGATTGAAAATAAATGGAAGAATCTGTAATCTAGTCATGATAGCAGATCACATTCACTTGAAACAACTTAGAACCTGATCATTTTGGTGTTAAGCAAATTCTTAATATCACCATACTTTATTATGTGCTTTTAAAAAGCACTAAGAAAGCTTGTACACTAAGGTAGATGACTCCTTTTAAAATTCTTAGCTTACTCAAAACTGTAAATATACAACATATTTTGATAATTGGTATGTAAGACATTATCATAAGTACTGAGGAAGATGCAGAGATGCTTAAAACCATAAGATGGTTTTTCTAGATGAGAAGAATTTACCTACTATGCTACGTTGTAATTTATATTTTGAATCAAGTGAATACTAATACAATAAGGACACAATGCTCTTGAGTTTTGAATAGAGGCAGAATGGGGTACTCGGAGGCATGAAGAATACATCTGTGAAGATGCAATGGTTTTTAGACAGCTTGCAGACAAATTTATTAGGAAAGCAGTGTGAAGTAAAACTGGAAAATGAAGTTAGATCGGACCAGATTAAATTTAAAATAGAAAGCAAAGTTATGAATGTGTTATGTTTTTAGTAAGAAGCAAAAAACAGAAATTTTGTTAAGCAAAGATTTAGCCCTTTTTGAAGATAACTGAAACTGACAGGAATGTTAGTTTCTCTGAGAAATCTGAATTTAATAATATTTAGCTGTGACTAAAATGTCCTGTACAAGCTACTGTCATTAATTCAAGCTGTCTTTTTAAAACATCACTAAAGAAAGAAAAAATAAGTTACAACATGAAAATTATGGAGAAATACAGGTAACTTGCAGAAGAAAATGACCATATCAGTTGCATATCTTTTGTAAACTGGTTTTGTTTGATTGGTTTAAAGTAAGTTTGAGATTTATGGAGATAATGGATGGAGAAGTTTGTAAGCTGGTTATGTTAGAACTAGGGAGCTAAGTTTCTAATTTTTAAAGAATAAGTCATTGATGAAAAATTTTCCAAGAAAGTACAGGTAAATGGTTGGAGAGGCTTAGGTGTTCTTTGGATAGTTAGGATGCTAAAATAGAATCATGCTGCTCCAGGATAATGTTTTCTTGAACTACATATGGTTTTTTAAAACTACTTATAAAAAAGAATTTTATTTCCAGTTTTTCTTTCCTTCAAAATATATAGCTTTTTGGGGTAAAATATATCCTCATAAAAGACAACACATGCAGTAAACAAGTTGCTTATATGTACACAAATTGTTAAAAAATATTTTAAGGAGTTTATGTTTATACTGAGAGTATAAATACTTAGCTATATTAAAGGAAATGTGCAATTTGGCATTTATTTTGTTTTCTGTGTGGTATATTTTGTTGTCCTTATTCAGATAACTCGGGAACTGTTAACCAAATTATAATGATGGCAAACAACCCCGAAGACTGGTTGAATTTGTTGCTCAAACTAGAGAAAAACAGTGTCCCCTTAAGTGATGCCCTTTTAAATAAATTGATCGGACGTTACAGTCAAGCAATTGAAGCACTTCCTCCAGATAAATATGGTCAAAATGAGAATTTTGCTCGAATTCAAATAAGATTTGCTGAATTAAAAGCGTAAGTATTTGCATTTTAACTACATTTGGTTTATAATTAACAAGTGAGTAATGTAAACTATTATGTACATTTCTACAAAAGTTACATATTCTAGACTCTGTCTAAAAAGATTTTAAAAATTAACTAATAGCACTTAATTTTACACATGGGAGAGAACAACATCCCATGTCCTTTGGAAAAACAGAATGAGTAGTTATCATACTTAGGTAACTGTGTCCTGTTTCTTAAAATTTGACTCTGAAATCTTTATCACAGTATTCAAGAGCCAGATGATGCACGTGACTACTTTCAGATGGCCAGAGCAAACTGCAAGAAATTTGCTTTTGTGCATGTATCTTTTGCACAATTTGAACTATCACAAGGTAATCTGAAAACATCAAGTCCAAATTTTAAGTAAAAGATAACTCCCTACTGTAAGTCACAGTATAATACTGAATCATATGTATGGAGTAGAAATTTAAAGCAAAAGACATGAAAGCTGATCAGAAGAGAATAAGGGGGAAGAATACCACCTACGTGTAAATGCAGAGGATATTTGTTATACTAGTTCTCCCACTTGGGTGAGGAGTAACCAGGGAAATGAGCACGAGCATCATATTTGTGCTATTTAGTTAGATCCAGGAAAGTAGCTTCTTCACTAGTATTTGTGGGATGAAGGATTTAAGACATTTAAGCTCGAGCTTAGATAATCTTTTCTTATGCTGTGGTTTCATAGCACACAAATATACATAAAAATGTAATTGTAACATTAATTGGTAGTTCTCTTTTAATTACAAATAAAAAAGTAAACTACTATAGAAGGTTTTATTGCTGTTCACTTGGTTCTTTGTAGTCTGGACATTTTGGATAGAACCAGGGGCGTCTTTCTCTTCCTCAGCCATCTTTAGCCAGCCCGTTCCTTAGCCTTTTCTCTTCTTATTTTCTGGGGACTTTGGATCCACCCTCTCTATTTGCCCGCTGGCCGTGTGTGCCTGTTTTGCCGCTGCCTTGTTTCTGCTCCAACCCTGATCCCATTTAACACCAGTGATGCACACATTATCATCACTTCTTTGGCTTTGCTACAGTCCCCACAATGGTGCCAAAGGCAGGGCTCAGTCAGTGGAGGTGTCCCCCAGGATTTAGGTTGGAAAAAGGATTGTACAAACTCAGGAAATGGCTTGAGAACTCTGAACTTATTCAGATAATTTCTCAGTTCTAGTTATCTGAATCATCATCTTTGGTCTATCCTGTGCACAATCAGGTGACTTTTTAAAAAAAATCATCCCTTTCCTGCCTAGGAAAATTGATTCCTCCTTGCCTATTAAGAGTAGGTTTGGCCAGGCCTTTAATATATTCTGTCTTTCCTTAATTCTACTTAAAAAGGTTTTTGAAGTATTATAGCATATCAACAGCTATTATAAACTTTACATTTTTTGAGCACATAAATATTGAAAATCTCTAATTATATTTATTATCTATAATGAAAGAAATAAACTGTATTGGTACTAGTGAAATGTAGTAGTAGTCTCAAGGTCAAACTTGTGATAATTTTGAATAACGTTAATAAATAGGCTTCTGGGAAAGATGTAGCATCCCTGAAACTCCCATGTGCAATTTGGTATGTATGTATGTTTTTGTAGGGGTTGAGTGCATTCCATACATTTTAGCAGATTCTCGGAGGAGTCTATGACTTTATTAAGCTCCCTAATTACTACATTTTATATAAGCCTCTCTTCTTATTCAGTCCTAAAATGCTTGATACATGAAAGACTACTATTCTGAATAAATGTAGACTTAACCACTGTCATATATGTTTATATTCTTAAAATTTGTAAATTTTCAGGAACTGCAGGCCATGTCTTAATCATTTTTATACCGTAAGTGCATAGCATAGCTCAGTGGCTTCCATAAATGCTGATAACACATTCCGTAAGATAAATGATGTATATATTTAATATTTATAAAACAAATTCTAGGCTCAATATTGGTAAGTTTGCAGTTAAAAGAAAATTTTGTTGGTAACTTATCTGTAGTCAGAAAGGTAATTATGGTAGACTGTCAGTTATTTTGCATTTTGGAGTACTGTAGGTAAGTCTGTAGCTGGAGATTAATCTTTAGTATTACTTTTTTTTTGGTATCGTTAATGTACAATTACATGTGCAACATTATGGTTACTAAACTCCCCACTTCATCAAGTCCCCCCACGTACCCCATTACAGTCACTGTCCATCAGCGTAGTGAGATGCTATAGAATCACTACTTGTCTACTCTTGAGTTTTACAGTCCTCTGCATGCCCCCACCCCCACATTATGTCTGCTAATCGTAATGCCCCATTTTCCCCCTTGTCCCTCCCTTCCCAGCCATCCTCCCCAGTCGTTTTCCCTTTGGTAACTGTTAGTCCATTCTTGGGTTCTGTGAGTCTGCTGCTGTTTTGTTCCTTCAGTTTTTTTCTTTGTTCTTATACTCCACAGATGAGTGAAATCATTTGATACTTGTCTTTTTCAGCTTGGCTTATTTCACTGAGCACAATACCCTCTAGCTCCATCCATGTTGTTGCAAATGGTAGGATTTGTTTTCTTCTTATGGCTGAATAATATTCCATTGTGTATATGTACCACCTCTTCTTTATCCATTCATCTACTGATGGACACTTAGGTTGCTTCCATTTCTTGGCTATTGTAAATAGTGCTGTGATAAAAATAGGGGTGCATATGTCTTTTTCAAACTGGGCTGCTGCATTCTTAGGGTAAATTCCTAGGAGTGGAATTCCTGGGTCAAATGGTATTTCTATTTTGAGTTTTTAAGGAACCTCCATACTGCTTTCCACAATGGTTGAACTAATTTGCAGTCCCACCAGCAGTGTAGGAGGTTTCCCTTTTCTCCACATCCTCGCCAACATTTGTTGTTGTTTGTGTTTTGGATGGTGGCCATCCTCACTGGTGTGAGGTGATATCTCATTGTGGTTTTAATATGCATTTCTCTAATGATTAGGGATGTGGAGCATCTTTTCATGTGCCTGTTGGCCATCTGAATTTCTTCTTTGGAGAAGTGTCTATTCATGTCCTCTGCCCATTTCTTAATTAGATTATTTGCTTTTTGTTTGTTAAGGTGCGTGAGTTCTTTATACATTTTGGATGTCAACCCTTATCAGATACGTCATTTATGAATATGTTCTCCCATACTGTAGGATGTCTTCTTGTTCTACTGATGGTGTCCTTTGCTGTACAGAAGCTTTTCAGCTTCATATAGTCCCACTTGTTCATTTTTGCTTTTGTTTCCCTTGCCCGGGGGGATATGCTCATGAAGAAGTTGCTCATGTTTATGTCCAGGAGATTTTTGCCTATGTTTTTTTCTAAGAGTTTTAAGAATGTAAACATATATGACTTACATTAAGGTCTTTGATCCACTTTGAGTTTACTTTTCTTTATGGGGTTAGACAGTAATCCAGTTTCACTCTCTTACATGTAGCTGTCCAGTTTTGCCAACACCAGCTGCTAAAGAGGCTGTCATCTCCCCATATTATATCCAAGGCTCCTTTATCATATATTAATTGACTGTATATGTTTGGGTTAATGTTTGGATTTTCTATTCTGTTCTACTGGTCTGTTGGTCTGTTTTTGTGCCAATACCAAATTGTCTTGATTACTGTGGCTTTGTAGTAGAACTTGAAGTCAGGGAGCGTAATTCCCCCTGTTTTATTCCTCCTTCTCAGGATTGCTTTGTCTATTTGGGGTCTTTTGTGGTTCCATATGAATTTTAGAACTATTTGTTCCAGTTCATTGAAGAATGCTGTTGGTATTTTGATAGGGATTACATTGAATCTGTAGATTCTTTTAGGTAGTATAGCCATTTTGTCAATATTTATTCTTCCTAGTGAAGAGCTTGGGGTGAATTTCCAATTGTTTGTGTCCTCTTTAATTTCTCTTAGGAGTGTATTGTAGTTTTCAGGGTATAGGTCTTTCACTTCCTTTGTTAGGTTTATTCCTAGGTATTTTATTCTTTTTGATGCAATTGTAAATGGAATTGTTTTCCTGATTTCTCTTTTTGTTAGCCCATCGTTAGTGTATAGGAAAGCAACAGATTTCTGTGTATTAATTTTGTATCCTGCAACTTTGCTGAATTCAGATATAGTTCTAGTAGTTTTGGAGTGGAGTCTAATTTAGAGTTTTTTTATATACAATATCATGTCATCTGCAGAATGTTTGACTTCTTTACTAATCTGGATGCCTTGTATTTCTTTTTTTGTCTGATTGCCATGGCTAGGACCTCCAGTACTATGCTGATAACAGTGGGGAGAGTGGGCATCCCTGTCTTGTTCCCGATCTTAGATGAAAAGCTTCAGCTTTTCGCTGTTAAGTATGACGTTAGCTGTGGGTTTGTCATATATGGCCTTTATTATGTTGAGGTATTTGCCTCTATACCCATTTTGTTGAGAGTCTTTGTCATGAATGTATGTTGAATTTTGTCAAATGCTTTTTCAGCATCTATGGATATGACCATGTGGTTTTTGTTCTTCTTTTTGTTGATGTGGTGGATGATGTTGATGGATTTTCGAATGTTGTACTGTCCTTGCATCCCTGAGATGAATCCCACTTGATCATGGTGTATGATCCTCTTGATGTATTTTTGAATTCGGTTTGCTAATATTTTGTTAAGTATTTTTACATCTATGTTAATCAGGGATATTGGTCTGTAATTTTCTTTTTTGGTGGGGTCTTTGCCTGGTTTTGGTATTAGAGTGATGGTGGCTTCATAGAATGAGTTTGGAAGTATTCCCTCCTCTTCTGTTTTTGGAAAACTTTAAGGAGAATGGGTATTATTTCTTCTCTATATGTCTGATAAAGTTCAGTGGTGAATCCATTTGGCCCTGGGGTTTTGTTCTTGGGTAGTTTTTTGATTACTGATTCAATTTCGTTGCTGGTGATTGGTCTGTTTAGGTTTTCTGTTTCTCCCTTGGTCAATCTTGGAAGGTTGTATTTTTCTAAGAAGTTGTCCATTTCTTCTAGGTTTTCCAGCTTGTTAGCGTATAGATTTTCATAGTATTCTCTAATAATTCTTTGTATTTCTGTGGTGTCCGTCGTTATTTTTCCTTTCTCATTTCTGATTCTGTTTATGTGTGTAGATTCTCTTTTTCTCTTAATAAGTCTGGCTAGGGGTTTATCTATTTTGTTTATTTTTTCAAAGAACCAGCTCTTGGTTTCATTGATTGTTTTCTATTGGTTTTTTCTTCTCAATTTTATTTATTTCTTCTTTAATCTTTATTATGTCGCTCCTTCTGGTGATTTTGGGCCTCGTTCTTCTTTTTCCAATTTCAGTAATTGTGACTTTAGACTATTCATTTGGGATTGTTCTTCAGTCTTTAAATAGGCCTGGATTGCAATATACTTTCCTCCTAGAACTGCCTTTGCTGCATGCCACAGAAGTTGGGGCTTTGTGCTGTTGTTGTCATTTGTCTCAATATATTATTTGATCTCTGTTTTAATTGGGTCGTTGATCCATTGATTAGTTAGGAGCATGTTGTTAAGTCTCCATGTATTTGTGAGCCTTTTTGTTTTCTTTTTATAATTTATTTCTAGTTTTATACCTTTGTGATCTGAGAAGTTGGCTGGTAGAATTTCAGTCTTTTTGAATTTACTGAGGTTCTTTTTCTGGCCTAGTATATGGTCTATTCAGGAAAATGTTCCATGTGCACTTGAGAAGAATGTGTATCCTGCTGCTTTTGGGTGTAGAGTTCTCTAAATTCTGTTAGGTCCATCTGTTCTAGTGTGTTGTTCAGTGCCTTTGTGTCTTTACTTATTTTCTGTCTGGTTGATCTGTCCTTTGGAGTGAGTGTTGTGTTGAAGTCTCCTAAAGTGAATGCATTGCTTTCTATTTCCCCCTTTAATTCTGTTAGTATTTGTTTTACATATCCTGGTGTTCCTGTGTTGGGTGCATATATATTTATAATGGGTATATCCTCTTGTTGGACTGACCCCTTTATCATTATGTAATGTCCTTCTTTATCTCTTGCTACTTTCTTTTTTTGAAATCTATGTTGCCTGATACAAGTACTGCAACACCTGCTTTTTTCTCTCTATTGTTTGCATGAAATGTATATTTCCATCCCTTCACTTTTAGTCTGTGTATATCTTTGGAATTGAGGTGAGTCTCTTGTAAGCAGCATATAGATGGGTCTTGCTTTTTTATCCATTCTATTACTCTGTGTCTTTTGATTGGTACATTCATTCTTTACATTTAGGGTGATTATCGATAGATATGTACTATTGCCATTGCCAGCTTTAGATTCGTGGTTACCGAAGGTTCAAGGGTAGCTTCTTTGCTAACAGTCTAACTTAAGTCTCTTGTTAAGCTATTATAAACACAGTCTGATGATGCTTTATTTCTCTCCCTTCTTATTCTTCCTCCTCCATTCTTTATGTGCTTGTTGTTTTATTCTGTACTCTTTTACGTTTCCTTTGACTATGTGCTTGGTTCATTTTATTTTTTGCCTTTAGTTATTATTTGTTGGTCTGCTTTGTTTGCTATGATTTTATTTTCTCTGGTGACCTCTTTTTAGCCTTAGGAGTGCTTCCATGTAGAGCAGTCCCTTTAAGATATCCTATAGAGGTGGTTTGTGGGATGCAAATTCCCTCCACTTTCGCTTGTCTGGGAATCGTTTAACCACTCCCTCAAATTTAAATGATAATCGTGCTGGTTATGGTATTCTTGGTTCAAGGCCCTTCTGTTTCATTGTGTTAAATATATCATGCTATTCTCTTCTGTCCTGTAAGGTTTCTGTTGAGAAGTCCGATGACAGTCTGATGTGTTTTTCTTTGTAGGTGATCTTTTTTCTCTCTCTGGCTGCCTTTAATACTCTGTCCTTGTCTTTGATATTTGCCATTTTAATTATTATATATCTTGGTTTTGTCTTCCTTGGGTCCCTTATGTTGGGAGATCTGTGGGCTTCTGTGGGCTGAGAAACTCTTTCCTTTTCCAGCTTGGGGAAGTTTTCCTCAATTATGTCTTCATAGACACTTTCTATCCCTTTTTCTCTCTCTTCTTCTTCTGGTACTCGTATAATGCAAATATTGTTCCGTTTGGATTGGTCACTCAGTTCTCTTAATATTCTTTCATTCCTAGAGATCCTTTTATCTCTCTCTGCCTCAGCTTCTCTGTACTCCTGTTCTCTGATTTCTATTTCATTAACAGTCTCTTGCACCTCGTCCGGTCTGCTCTTAAGCCCGTCAATCGATTGTTTCATTTCTGTAATTTCCCTCCTGACTTTTTCCCTTAGCTCTTGCGTATTTCTCTGTAGGGCCATAGGGATTGTATGACTTTTATTCTGAATTCTTTTTCAGGAAGATTGTTTAAATCTATCCCACCAGGCCCTCTCTCTGGGGTTGTCTGGGTGATCTTTGACTGGATCATATTCTTCTATCTTTTCATGGTGATAGAAGTGGTCACAGGCAGGTGCCACATGTGTCAGCTGGGAGAACAAAGTCCCTTCCTGCTTGTTGTTCTCCCTGCCCTTATCCGCAGCCTGTGCTGGTTCCCCACACACCGGGAGGCAGTCTCTGGGATAATCCTCTGAGCTGCCATGTGCGGGGCTGCCCTCAGGGTAGCCTAGAGCACTGTGGGGGGTTGCAGCCACTCTGGGTGTGTTCTGCACCCCTTGGTGCCTTCTGGACCTTTCTCTGGCTTCTGCGGCCTTTCCCGGTTAGCTGCGCACCTGCTGGGAGGAGATTCTGTGTGGTTGTTGTGTGCAGGGCCACTGTCCTGCTGTTCCGCAGCTGTGGCAGATCCGCCCGACCGTTTGCAGCGCCAGCCAGGGGGAACGAATGGCAGGCTGCTTATCGCCGTGAGGGGCTTCAGCGGGGCTGCTTTACCCGGCAGCTGGTTAGGGGGCCCGAAATTCCTCAAGATTCCCAGCCTGCTGGGCTGAGTGCGCTGGGACGATTTTGTTCTGCTATTGGCCCCTTGTCTCTTTAAGACTTTTAAAAAACGCCCTGTTTTCTTTTGTCCCAGGGGAGCCGGCTGTGGGGACCTGCTCGCAGTCTCTGTCTCGAATCCTGCACTCCATTTCTGTAGTCTCCAGTACACCATGCGATGTGTGCCTGTGCTCCCGATGCAGATCACCAGGGCTGGTTATTTAGCAGTCCTGTGCTTCCACTCCCTCCCCACTCTTAATTCTTTTCCTCTCACTGGTGAGCTGGGGTGGGGGAGTGCTCGTCGCAGCTTTGTATCTTACCCGCTTCGTGAGGCGCTGAGTTCTTGCAGGTGTTGCTGTAGCCTGGCTGTTGTACTGTATCTTCTGGTCTCTCTTTTAGGAATAGTTGTATTTGTTGTATTTTCACAAATATATATATGATTTTTGGAGGAGATTTCCACTGCCCTGCTCACACCGCCATCTTTGACCCCCTCCTATTACATTTTTTTAATATGAATCCTTTCAAAGGAGGATTCCCCTTAGCAAAAGATGTCAACCTTTTCTTAATGACTAAATGTTATAACGAATGATAATTATTATAGTGCATTGTAACAGACTGATACTCTTGGATTATTGTAACATCTAGGGCTTAGTTTTCCCTTTTACTTAATTCCCTTAAGATTCTATTTTAGTTGGCTTTGCTATCCCTCTTTGTAACTGCTTTGTTACATTTCTTTTATTTTGGAAAATGGACAGTAGTGGTAAACTAATGCATAATTAGATCAATAACATATTGTACAAGTGAACTAACTATTTGACATTAGCTATTATCATATGTGAAAAATTTCTTATGAAATAAAGTATGTGAGCCTTGGAATAAATATTTTTGCCTAAGCCTTTTTAATTTTCCTAGGTCCTAATGAGTAGGTGTTTGGGGAGTAAAGGTTGTTGCCTTAAAATGACAATTATGTTTTACTTTCTTAGGTAATTTCAAAAAAAGTAAACAACTTCTCCATAAAGCTGTAGAATATGGAGCAGTACCACTAGAAATGCTGGAAATTGCTATTCAGAATTTAAACCTTCAAAAAAAGCAGCTTCTTTCAGAGGAGGAAAAGAAGAGTTTATCAGGTAAATGTATTAATGTGTGTTAATACTTTGCTATAGTATAATGTCCTGCAAAAAAGAACTCAGGATCATATTTTATAGAAAAGTATCTTTTATGTACAATAATCAAAATCTAAAATTAAATTTTAGAGGTAAATAGATAAGACTTTTAGAAGTTTTTACTACCTTTTTTTTTTCCTAATTAAATTCCCACTGGTAACACATTAAAAGCAACTCAATGTAAGCAAAGAGAATGACTTCTTGCTTTGAGAAACAGGAATGTGCCTTTATTCTAGGAAAGCAGTTTTGTGATTATGAAATGGTTATAAAGTAGTTAGAGAATTATAACATTTTCATATCTTTTGGGGGGCAAATATTTACTATGAACTTTTTAAATTTTCTTATTTGTGAGATTATTTTTTGTATATTCTTTATGTCTTTACAAATTTAATTACAATTTCAAAAATTTTACAGCATCTACAGTATTGAATGCCCACGAACCAGTCGCCAGTTCACGTGGGCATTTCCAGAACAGGAGCAGCAGTTGTGATTCTAGAGGTCAGAGTACAAAAGCCAGGTTTTTGTGTGGGTAAGGAAACTGAATCCATTTTTTAAATGGTCATCAAACATATTTATACATCTACATATATATTTTCATGTTACAATGATAACAGTCTTTAGCAGTTAATGGAAACATATATGTTAATATTCTTCTTTTCAAAATTGGGGGTATTTCTGTTTAGAGAGAACCTGCCCCCTCACGATGCAGAGATGTGTCATCGAAATCCCTTGAAACAAACAAACAACACTAAACGGGTAAGTTATTTTTAATCTGGTTAGATTAAAGTGCTAGTGGTGAGATGTGTGTTTATTTCCTATTTAGTTACTTAATCTTTCAAAATATTTCTAGTCGTGCCCATTTGGAAGAGTCCCAGTCAACCTTCTAAGTAGCCCAGATTATCATGGGAAAACAGATGGCTCAGTTGTATCAAGTTTTACAAAAAGGTATGTTTGTAATTTTTTGATTTTTCAGTACTGAAAAATCAGTAGCAAAATGGTGTTAAACTTTTTTACTGCATAATAGTAATTATTAAATTTTTATTATTAAAGTGTATCAAGTTTCTAAGTGCTAATTAGGGACAAAGAAATGAGTGGCTATTATGACTTTATTTTGCTTTTTCATTCATTAAAAAAATTCCATTTGTAAGTCAACATGAAGCTTAAAAGAATAAGCTTAAAACAACATGGTGGGATAAAAACTGTTGATGTTTGAATATTTCTCACGTTGGGTAGCCTCTGTGGTAACTCTTTTCAGTGTGTGTGGAATTCTCCATAGCCGAGGTGGACTCTGACCACTATTGATAACATTATTTCTGTAGAAAAGACTCCTTGGATTCAGAAAATCATTTTCTGAGTAAACTTAGAGATAAAACATTGTTTTTTGTTGCTATCTTTTCACTTAAATTCCTATTATACTTAGGGCTTGACTAAATATTGATATTAAAAGATTGATTATCAAAGGTAAGCTCCAAAATCTTATGCAGTGACTTTTTTCTTCTCATTTCATTTTGAATACCTAGCTGAAGAATAAAGGAGACTTTCTCCCACTCAAAAAAAAAAAATACAAAAACAAACCAGCCATTTGCTTGGGGCTTGTTATTTTAGACTACATGCTAGGCCCTGTGCAAGCTCACAGAAGCGTCTATACTCTAGTTCTTACTCTTAAGCTATTTTGCCATCTGAAGTGTTGTTTCACCTACAGAATGCTGCTCCCTTCCTTCCTGCCTTCATACCTTAACTCCAGCTATTACTGACTACTCAGGGAAGTGGCAATCGCCTGCTGCTTATCTTTATTATATTTGTTATTGCCCTGCACCTAATTTAGTCACATTTGTACTAGAATCATGTTATTTTAAAAAATATCTTTTCAAGAGATTTTTTCCAATTAAAAAGTATTAAAAGGCTAACTTTAAAATGGAAAAAATAATACGTTGAAAAGATTAATTTCAAGTTAAACTTAATTTTGTTTTGTGGGTAATAGACAGACCTCTGGATCAGAATTGTGCCGAGATATGATTGTGCCTAGATCTAAGTCAAGTGGAAATGATTCCAGTGAATTGAGAAATTTAAAGGTATTTCAATTTTTAAATCTTTGTATGGAGCAAGAAAGGGTTCCTGATCCAGGGTCCATGGAGCTTTCTCTGGGGAATGGGTCTGTAGTTTGCATGAATCTCTAGCAGTGCTCTCGAAGGCCCCCAAGAGATACAGGACCGTGAATGGGAGGTGGTACCCCAGACTCTTTCTCCAAGGCCAAGGTGGTAGAGCAAGGACCCATTGTCTCCTGGGAGAACTTTGAAGTGACAGTCATTTTGCACGTGGTTAAGCAGGTTTGTCCGCCTTGGTTGTGTAATAGCTGGTGACGCTGATCCTGTCAGCTTTTGTTTCTCACTATATTTAATCATACGATCTGGCAGGGCATTTTAGACAAAAATGAGAGTAAATTGTGATGAGGCAGAGGTGAGGGCTCAGGTGATCAATACTTGTGTCCTGATGGGGCAGAGCAGCTTTGTGCGGACTTCCAAGGCAGAAAGCACCTTTCGTCCCTCGTGCACTGGTGTTTAGGGGTTATGCTGTTCTTATTGTACTTGAGTTAAACCCCTGGCGTTACTCTGTGGGTCTTTTCAGTTTTATAGTCTTTGTAATTCTCTCTTTCATGGTCTACATTTTAAAATAATTTTAAGTAATCACAGCAATATTAGAGAATAGTGCTTGAGTTATACCAAAAGTTTGCTTTCTGGATTACTATCTTAGACTTCTACAAATACTAATTTTGACTAATTCTGTTATTTTTGGTGATAAAATGCAATCATAGTAGCAAAATGATGAGGCATGTTTTATTTTGGATCCAAACTTTCTAACCTCTCTTTTTAAGTGAATATATTTTAGCAACTGATTAATAGTTCATTGGAAGCAAATTGGCCAAATTTATGGTTGTAGCCATCTGCATTGCTCTAGGCAATAATTCAAGAAGTTAATCTTTGCTCAGTTTGTGAATCTTCATGTGAGATAATAGAAAATTTTCCTAGCAATCTTTTCATATAGATGAGACTTTAGTATATTGAACAATAAGACAAATTAATACTGCTATTGTTCACAAGACTTTATTTGATATCTTATTCTTTTCATGTAGTCTGTTCAAAATATCCATTCCAAGGAACCTCTGATGTCAGATGAAAAGAGTTCTGAATTTACTACTGATTCAGTAACCCTGAAGAATAAAACTGAATCAAGTCTTCTAATAAAATTAGAAGGTAAGAGTGAAAAAATAGACTTAGTTCTTTAATTAAGGAAACTACTTTGTTGCTTTTTGTGAAAGCTGACCAGCCACCTAAGAATTGCATTGGAAGACTGTGTCTATGTCCCTTTATCTTGTATTTCAGTTAAAATATATATTGTGTGAAAAGTATTGAATTCTATAGTAAAGGAACTTTGTTTGCCTCAAAGTACATAAAAGGAAGAATACAAGGGGAAAGTACAATGGACCTGAGTTTTCTTTCTCAGTTGGCTTGACAAATACTTTCTGGCAAGGACATAAAAGCACTATTTGATGACAATTCTCCCCTTCCTTTTTTTTCCCCCCCAAACATTTGATTTTCCACTATGTAAGTTCTATGATAAATGTTCTAAGGATAAATAAATAAATAAGGATCGCAAGAAGGTTGCCATCCGTGCAGGAGAGGTACTGTCACCATAATGCTGGGTGGGATATAGAGAGTGTCATGAGAACCACATAAAAGTGCTGAGAATTCAGAGGGAGGAGAAATTTGAAGAACTAATTTGGTTTAGGGGAAATATTTTGGGGAAGAGGGGAAGAAGTGTGAAGAACTGTTAAGGTTTAGATAGAAATATCAGTGGTAGAGTATTTGAGTTGGAGGGAATAGCATAGGCAGAAGGAAAAAAAATTATTTAGGAATAAAAGATGGTCTAGTTATGCTGAAAACTAACACAGATGGTGTAAAAATGGGAGATAAGACTAGGTAGACTTTGAACACCAGGCTTAAATTTTTAATTTTTTTTAGATGTCAGAAGATTTTTGAACAGGATCATGAATTAGATGATCACTGTCCACAGATTTCCAGATTGGATGTAATTTTTTCTTTTAATTGGACCGAGTTGTGCTGTGATCAGACTGTGCTTGCCTCAGGCTCATTTTTGTTTGCCTGGGGCTCTCCTGGTTTTAGCCCTGAAATCCTCATGCTTCAAATGCAGGAAAGCCCCCAGTCCCTGGCAAACTGGGACCGAATAGTCTTTTTGCCATTACAGTTGACCCTTGAACAATGTGGGGTTTAGGGGTGTCAACCCCCTGTGCAGTTAAAAAATCCACCTTTTAACTTGACTCCCCAAAAACTTAACTACTAATAGCCTACTGTTGACTGGAAGCCTGACGACATAAACAGATGATTAATACCTACTGTATATGTGTCACATACTATTTTCTTACAGTAATGTAACCTAGAGGAAAAAGTTTTTTTTCAAGTTGGTCACAAATCTCCAAAACTTTAAAATTTATTTATTGAAAAACATCCATGTATAAATGGGCCGTGCAATTCACACCTGTGTTGTTTGCATCAGCTGTATTTTGATAGGGCATAGGTTCCTATTCCTAATATTTGAGGCAAACTGTTATATTTTATATTTTTTCAGGACATCTATTATAAACTGGTATCACTGAAAAATCATCTTTACCAAATATGCTTGTTAATAGCACTAATCTGACATCTAATTCAGTGTTTTTAAAGGAGTGCTTGTTGAGCACCTGAGCTGTGCCAGTGACAATGTACTTATAGCACATCCCACCAGAAAACCACCCAAATCATAGAGTACACCCCAGTGACATACAGTTTCATTCATAATCATTTCTTTGAGTGTATTCAGGGTGGATTTGTTGGGGTACAGGATGTGCATGGTCTGCTTTGACTGATAGTGCCAGTTTCCTGAAGGGGTTGTACCTTTGACCATCAGTTATATTGCTCTTGCTCTATATTTTTCTCAATTCTTTTATTGTTGGGTTTTAATTTGTGACATTCTGGTGCTGCTAAGTGATATCTCATTGTGGTTTTAATTTGTATCTGCCTGATGTCTAATGATGTTGAGTATTTTTTGTATGTTTATTGGACATTTGGATATCCTCTTTTAATGTACTTGTTTCCATCTCTTGCCAGGTATTCTGCTGGGTTTTCTTTTTCTCATTAGGAGATATTTATATTATCGACATACAGATCCTTTGTTGGATATATGTATTACATATGACTCTTCTCCAATTATATGGTGAAGACTTTTGATGAAAAATTTTTTTTATTAAGGTATTATTGATATACACTCTTATGAAGGTTTCACATGAAAAACAATATGGTTACTACATTCACCCATATTATTGAGTCCCCCCCTCAACCCCATTGCAGTCACTGTCTATTAGTGTAGTAAGATGCCGCAGAGTCACTATTTGCCTTCTCTGCGGTACACTGTCTTCCCCATGATTCTCCCCACAACATGCGTGCCAATCATAATACCCCTCAATCTCCTTCTCCTTCCCTCCCCACCTACGCTCCCCCACCCCTCCCCTTTGGTAACCATTAGTCCCTTCTTGGAGTCTGTGAGTCGCTGCTGTTTTCTTCCTTCAGTTTTGCTTCGTTGCTATACTCAACAAATGAGGGAAATCATTTGGCACTTGTCTGGCTTATTTCACTGAGCATAATACCTTCTAGCTCCATCCATGTTGTTGCAAATGGTAGGATTTGTTTCTCTCTTATGGCTGAATAATATTCCATTGTGTATATGTACCACCTCTTCTTTAACCATTCATCTACTGGTGGACACTTAAGTTTCTTCCATATCTTGGCTATTGTAAATAGTGCTGCAGTAAACATAGGGGTGTGTATGTCTTTTTGAATGAGAACTTGTTTTCTTTGGGTAAATTCCTAGGAGTGGAATTCGCAGGTCAAATGGTATTTCAATTTTTAGTTTTTTGAGGAACCTCCATACTGCATTCCACAATGATTGAACTAGTTTACATTTCCACCAGCAGCGTAGGAGGGTTCCCATTTCTCCGCATCCTTGCCAGCATTTGTTGTTCCTAGTCTTTTGGATATTTGCCATCCTGACTAGTGTGGGGTGATCTCATTATGGTTTTAATTTGCATTTCCCTGGTAATTAGAGATATGGAGCATCTTTTCATGTGCCTGTTGGCCATCTGAATTTCTTCTTTGGACAAGTGTCTATTCATATCCTCCACCCATTTTTTCATAGGGTTATTTGCTATTTGGGTGTTGAGGCATGTGAGTTCTTTATATATTTTGGATGTTAACCCCTTGTTGGATATGTCATTTACAAATATATTCTCCCAAACTGTAGGATGCCTTTTTGTTCTACTGATGGTGTCCTTTGCTGTACAGAAGCTTTTTAGCATGATGTAGTCCCATTTATTTCATTTTTGATTTTCTTTCCCTTGCCTGAGGAGATGTGTTCAGGAAAAAGTTGCTCATGTTTATATACAAGAGACTTTTGCCTATGTTTTCTTCTAAGAGTTTTATGGTTTCATGACTTACATTCAGGTCTTTGATCCATTTTGAGTTTACTTTTGTGTATGAGGTTAGACAATAATCCAGTTTCATTCTCTTGCACGTAGCTGTCCAGTTTTGCCAACACCAGTTGTTGAAAAGGCTGTCATTTCCCCATTGTATATCCATGGCTCCTTTATCGTATATTAATTGACCATATATGCTTGGGTTTATACCTGGGCTCTCTAGTCTGTTCCACTGATCTATGGGTCTGTTCTTGTGCCAGTACCAAATTGTCTTGATTACTATGGCTTTGTAGTAGAGCTTGAGGTTGGGGAGCATAATCTCCCCCTCTTTATTCTTCCTTCTCAACATTGCTTTGGCTATTCAGGGTCTTTTGTTGTTCCATATGAATTTTAGAACTATTTGCTCTAGTTCATTGAAGAATGCTGTTGGTATTTTGATAGGGATTGCATTGAATTTGTAGATTGCTCTAGGCAGGATGGCCATTTTGACAATATTAATTCTTCCTATCCATGAGCACAGGATGTGTTTCCATTTATTGGTATCTTCTTTCATTTCTCTCATTAGTGTCTTGTAGTTTTCAGAGTATAGGTCTTTCACTTCCTTGGTTAGGTTTATTCTTAGGTATTTTATTCTTTTTGATGCAATGTGAATGAAATTGTTTTCCTGATTTCTCTTTCTGCTAGTTCATCAATAGTGTAAAGGAATGAAACAGATTTGTCTGTTAATTTTGTATCCCACAACTTTGCCAAATTCAGATATTAGGTTTAGTAGTTTTGGAGTGGATTCCTTAGGGTTTTTTATGTACAATATCATGTCATCTGCAAACAGTGACAGTTCAACTTCTTTACCAGTCTGGATGCCTTTTATTTATTTGTGTTGTCTGATTGCCGTGACAGGACCTCCAGTACTGTGTTGAATAATGGTGAGTAGACTGGGTTTCCTTGTCTTGTTCCCTGTCTTAGAGGAAAACCTTTCAGTTTTTCGCTGTTAAGTATGGTTGGCTGTGGGTTTGTCATATATGGCCTTTATTATGTTGAGGTATTTGCCCTCAATACCCATTTTGTTGGGAGTTTTTATCATGATTGGATGTTGAATTTTGTCAAATGCTTTGTCAGCATCTATGGAGATGATCGTGTGGTTTTTGTCCTTTTTAATGTTGTGTATGACATATTGATTGATTTCCAAATATTGTACCATCCTTGCATCCCTGGAATAAATACTACTTGATCATGATGGATGATCTTTTGATGTATTTTTTGAATTCGGTTTGCTAATATTTTGTTGAGTATTTTTGCATCTCTGTTCATCAGAGATACAGGTCTGTAATTTTTTTGTGTGTGATGTCTTTGCCTGGTTTTGGTATTAGAGTGATGCTAGCCTCATAGAATGAGTTTGGAAGTATTTCCTCCTCTTCAATTTTTTGAAAAACTTTAAGGAGGATGGGTATTAGGTCTTCACTAAATGTTTGATGAAATTAAGCTGTGAAGCCATCTGTTCCAGTTTTGTTCTTAGGTAGTTTTTTGATTACCGATTCAATTTCGTTGCTGGTAATTGGTCTGTTCAGATTTTCTGTTTCTTCTTGGGTCAGTCTTGAAAGGTTGTATCTTTCTAGAAAGTTGTCCATTTCTGGTAGGTTATCCAGTTTGTTGCATATAATTTTTCATAGTATTATCTAATAATTCTTTGTATTTCTGTGGTGTCAGAGTGATTTTTGCTTTCTCACTTTCTGATACTGTTTGTGTTTGTAGACTCTTTTTTTTCTTGATAAGTCTGGCTAGGAAAATAACTATTTTGTTTATTTTCTTGAAGAATCAGTTCCTGCTTTCATTGATTCTTTTTATTGTTTAATTCTTCTCTATTTTATTTATTTTTGCTCTAATCTTTATTATGTTCCTTCTTCCACTGACTTTGGGCCTCATTTGTTCTTCTTTCACTAGTTTCGTTAATTGTGAGTTTCGACTGTTCATATGGGATTGATCTTCTTTCCTCAGGTAGACCTGTATTGTAATATACTTCCGTCTCAGCACGGCCTTCACTGCGTCCCACAGATTTTGGGGTGTTGAATTATTGTTGTCATTTGTCTCCATATATTGCTTGATCTCTGTTTTTATTTGGTAATTGATCCATTAGTTATTTAGGAGTGTGTTGTTATGCCTCCATGTGTTTGTGGGATTTCTCATTTTCTTTGAGTAATTTATTTCTAGTTTCATACCTTTGTGGTCTGAGAGGCTGGTTGGTACAATTTCATTCTTTTGTAATTACTGAGGCTCTTTTTGTGGCCTAGTATATGATCTATTCTTGAAAATGTTCCATGTGCACTTGAGAAGAATGTATATCCTGCTGCTTTTGGGTGTAGAGTTCTGTAGATGTCTGTCAGGTCCATCTTTGCCATTTTAATTATGATATGTCTTGGTTTTGTCTTCCCTGGGTCCTTTGTGTTGAAAGATCTGTGCACTTTCATGGTCTGACAGACTATCTCCTTCCCCAGATTGGGGAAGTTTTCAGCAATTACCTCTTCAAAGACTCTTTCTGTCCCTTTTTCTCTCTTTTCTTCTTGTACCCCTATAATACGAATATTGTTACGTTTGGATTGGTCACACAGTTCTCTCAATAATCTTTCATTCCTAGAGATTCTTTTTTCTCTCTCGGCCCCAGGTTCTTTGTAGTCCTCTTCTCAAATTTCTATTTCATTTATTGTCTCCTCCACTGTATCTAATCAGCTTTTTAAATTCCTCCATTGTATTCAGTAATGATTGGCTCTCCATCCTGAATTCATTCCTGAGTTTTTGAATATTTTTCTGTACCTCCATGATCATGTTTATGAATTATATTTTGAAATCTCTCTGGAAGATTGATGAGTTCAGTTTCACTTCAACCTTTTTCTGGTGTTTGTGGGATTTTGGTTTGAACCAGGTTCCTTTGATGTTCCTATTTGTATGTGGTGCACTCTAGTGCCCAGAAGCTCTACTCTCTGGTGCCGCTCAGCCCCTGGTGCAATGTCGGGGGTCTCGGGAGCAGTGCTGGTGCCTGGGGGGAGGAAAGAGCTCTTTCCTTCTTCCCGGCTGCTATGCCTGTCTCCACTGCCAGAGCCAGTGTGCCGAACACAGGTGTAAGCCTCTATGCTTTGTGTTTGTAGCTGCTGTTAGGTGGGGCTTCCCCCGGCTCGCCTGATGCCAGGGCAGGGGCTGCCAGCTTGTGAGCCAGGTGCGGGCTAGCCAGGAGGAAGGCACAGCAGACTAATCACGGTGGGTGTACTTGGATCTGTGGAGCCAACCAGGGGGCTGGAGCTCCTGAAGATCGTGAAAGTTCCCACCCCGCTGAGCAGAGTGCGCCCAGACAATTTTGTCTACCTGTCCTTTCTCCTGAGTAATTAGCTGTGTGCAATCGTAGCCCCTTTAGCAGCCCTCTTACTGTTAGGTAGTCTCTAAGACTGCCCACCTTTCTTTTGTCCCAGAGCAGCCAGGTGTGGATCCCTGTTTTCCACAAGCAGCTGGAATCCCAGTCTCTCCAGGTATTTTGCCTGTCTGAGCTTTCCAACTCCACTAATCTCCAGAGCACCATGCCATGTAGGTTCGTGCTCCCAGAGCAGATCTACAGGGCTAGGTGTTCAGCAGTCCCAGGCTTCCACCCCCTCCTCACTTGGTTTCTCTTCTTCCCGCCGGTGAACTGGGGTGGGAGAAGGGCTTGGGTCCTGCTGGATCAAGGCTTTGGTATGTTACCCTGTTCCATGAGATCTGTTCTTTTCTCCAGGTGTATGCAGTCTGGCACAGCCTTTTTTCCTGTTGCTCTTTCAGGATTATTTGTATTAATTATATTTATCAGTTTTTTGCTTTGTGTTGTTTTTTGTGTCTTCAAATAAATCTTTTCTACCCCTAGATCATAAAGATAGTTTCATATATTTTAGGTTTATCATTTTACCTTTCACATTTAGACTTATATTCTACCTGTATTTAATATTTATGTATAATATATATATATATAGGATCAAATGTCAAGATTCTACCTTTTTTTTCCCACTGTGAATATCCAGTTGATCTAGCATCATTTATCGAAAGGAATCTCTTCCCTCAGTGAATTGTAATTAGGTTATCCTGTAATGTCTGGTTTTGGATTCTTCTCTTTTCCATAATTCTTTTGTTGGTCTTTGGCTAGTAATGTCTTAGTTAGTGCAGTAAGTCTTCATATCTGTCAGTGTAAATCTTCCGACTTTGTTCATCCTCAAGGCTATTTTAGCTATTCTAGGCATTCTGGATTTCCACATATATATTAGAATCTATCAATTTTCTTAAGAAGGGATTTCAACTGAAATCTAATGTAACACATTGACATATTACCAGGTAAGTTTTCTAGTCCACTAACCTGTCATATCCCTTTGCTTATTTAAGAAGTCTTTGAAACATTATTGGAAGAATTATTTCCTTTGTGGAGATTTTGCTTAGTTTTTGTTATAGTTATTCCTAATTATCTGATATTTTTTGATGCTATGATAATGGGATCTTAAAATTTTTTAACCTCTATTCCTTTGTTGCAGGTAAATAATAGAACTGATTACTTTGGTTATTGATATAGATAGTGACCTTGTTAAATTCAATGAATAATTCTAATATTTTCCTATGGGTTCTTTCATGTTGTTTGAAAATAATATAACTTTTTTTCCCTTCCTATCTTTTTAACTTTCTTTTCTTTGCTGTATTGCACTTAACACCAGTTTATTGATGAATAGAAAGGATGATAGGTACCATTCTTGTCTCGTTTCTTATTTTAGGGGAAAGTTTTCAATATTTTACTCTTGTATAATAATTGCTGTAGATTTCTCTAGTTATTCTTTATCAAATATCAAAACTGTGAGTTTTGCTTTATACAGAAATTATCATTAGTATTTTTGTGACTGGGTATTGAGTTTAATCACACTTTTTCTGTGTTTTTTGAGTTGATCACTTATGTTTCTTCTCTGTTTTGTTATTATGGCAAATTTATTTTCACTGTTAAGCGAACTTTGCATTTAGGAAAAAATACAATTTGGTTGTAATTTATTATTCCTTCCATATATCAATTGCAAATATTTTGTTTAGGAATTATCTTGATAGGAATGAAATATTGATATTCATAGAATTATAAATATATTGTTGAGGGTCTTTTGTTAGAGATCCTTAAGAAAGTGAACTACAGGCTAGTTTAAGGTAAATGTTTTATCAAAAAATAGAGGTCTATGAAAACTGAATTGTCTTCTCTTTATTAGTGAGAGTTTATGACATATATATGTTTTTACATTTTTACTTTGTTGTTATCTGGTAAAGACCAGAGCATTTAAATTCAGAACAATCTCTGATAAAGCTCTAGGTAACAACTTAGGAAGATGGCTATGTTGCAGCTTTGTAAAACTAACTTGCTAGAAGCAAATTGTTGAGTAGCTTAAAGTTTTTAGTTTCTTTGTTTTAAAGAGCAAAATGCTAATATAGTTTGCAGCATGTTCTATATAGTTCAAGTTTAATTTTGTTATTATCAAATATTCTTGCCTTTTATTGATCACAGCAAATCCAATTTCAGACACTAAAGAATATCAAGAACCAGAGGTCCCAGAGAGTAACCAGAAACAATGGCAATCTAAGAGAAAGTCAGAAGGTATAAACTGGAATCCTTCTGCATCTTCAAATCAGTGGCAGATTCCAGAGATAACCCGAAAAGTTGATACAGAGGTAACTTTCTTTTTCCCTCAAGTGTAATATTGTCATTGTTCATAATGTGATGATCATGTTAAATATTTTCTTCTTTTATTAAATCCTTTTGCACCATATTTAGTGGAATAGTTGTTTACTTGAAGGATGATTTTGTTATTCACAAAATATGATCAGTAACAGTCACAGGGTTCAGTAAGAGTACTTGTCAAGCTAAACTCTTTTCTATTTTCAGGAGTGTTTCTAGATTGCTTTGTAGACTGGTGTGGGGTTCAGCAAACTACAGCCTATGGGCTAAATGTAGTTTCCAGCCTATCTGTATAAATAATATTTTATTGGAACACATTCATGCCCATTCATTTACTTACCCTCTGTGCTGCTCTCAAACTGTAAGTAACAGAGTTCGGTAGCTGTTCAGAAACCATCTGGCCTATCCTGAAATGTTTAATGATTTGCTCTTTACAGAAAACAATGTGCTGATCCTGGAACTAGTGCAATGCTTTCTCAAAGCTTTTGACAATTTCTTATTGTTGCCCTTATGGATAAAATAGAAAAAAGTAAACTTATACAGTGTTTGTGAATTTATAGCAGATTGGATGACCATTCCCAGTGGCTGGAGGCCATTTCAGAATGAGTGGTCTTGGTAGGCTATGAAAGAGCCACACCTATAGATAGTCCATGGCTGTCCTTCCATCACTGTTTCTTTCAGCTATATTCTAACCCACTGGTTCTCAAATATTTTTGTTTTGGGACCTTCTTCTATACACTTAATGATCAAGGCCCCTTAAAGAGCTTTTGTTTATGTAGGTTATATTTATGTGTATTTACTATATTAGAAAGTAAAACCAAGAAATTTTTTAAATTTTTTATAAATTTATTTAAAAAAATAATAAACCCATTACATGAGAACATAGCACACCATTGTGAAAATTAAGTATTTATGTTTTGTTATATTGAGGTATAATCGACATATAACATTATATTATTTTCAGGTGTAAACATAATTATCCAATACTTGTATATATTGTGAAGTGATCATCACAATAAATCATTAACACCTATCACTGTATACAGCTACAGATTTGTTCATTCTTGTGATTAAAATTTTTAATATCTACTCAGCAACTTTCAGATATGGAATACAGTGTTATTAACTACAGTCACCATGCTGCACATTGTGTCCTCATGTCTTATTTATTTTATAACTGGAAGTTTGTACCTTTTGACCCCCTTTACCTGTTTGGTCAACCCCTCACCTCTGGCAACCACCAATCTGTTTCCTGTACAATGAGGTGATTGTTTTAATAGATTTCACATATAAGTAATAGTACGCAGCAGTATCTGTCGTTCTCAGTTTGACTGCTTTCACTTAGCATAATGCCCTCCAGGTCCATCCATGTTTTTGGAAATAGCAAAAAATTCCATTTCTTTTTATGACTCAATAATATTCCATCGTATATACATTACAATTTTCTTTATCCATTCATTCAACAACTTAGCTTTTTTACATGTCTTGGCTATTATAAATAATGCTGCAGTGAAGATGGGGGTGCATATATCTTTTTGAATTAGTGGGTTTTTTTTTTCAGACAAATAAATAGCCAGAAGTGGAATTGCAAGATCATATTGTAGTTCTATTTTTAGTTTTCTCAGGAACGTCTATACTCTTTTCTATAGTGACTGCACCAGCTTACATTCCAGCCAACAGTGTGCAAGGGTTCCCTTCTTCCCAGATACTCACCAATACTTTTATATCTTGTGTTTTTCATAATAACCATTCTAACACATGTGAGGTGATATGCCATTGTGGTTTTGATTTGCATTTCCCTGCTGATTAGTTGACATTGAGCGTCTTTTCATGTGGATGTTGACCATTATATGTCTTCCTTGGAAAAATATCTGTTCAGGCCTTCTGTCCATGCTTTAATCAGATTGTTATTTTGCTACTGAGTTGTGTGAGTTCTTTATATATTTTGGATATTAACCCCTTGTCAGATATGATTTGGAAATATTGTCTCCCATTCAATAGGTTGCATTTTCATTTTGTTGATGATTTCCTTTGCTCTGCAGAAGCTTTTCAGTTTGATGTAGTCTCACTTGTTTATTTTTGCTTTTGTTTCCTGTGCACAGGCAGATGTATCCAGAAAAAATTACTAATGTTGATGTTCAACAGTTTACTGCCTCTGTTTTCTTCTAGGAGTTTTATGGTTTTAGGTCTTATATTTAGTTCTTAAATACATTTTGAGTATGGTTGAAATTCCAGGGGGGGAATCCCCAGGCAAAATACCTTTGAAACTGAAATCAGTCAAAGGGAGAAGTAAAGAGGGAGAAACCCATTTATTTCTTACCAGCAGTCGTCCACTTCTTCTTGCCTTTGTCTCACAACCCAGCTGCAGAAGAAGCGCCCCACCCAACACCCAACCTCTCTGGTCCAGATAAGCCCTCCCTTGCCCTTATAATTACCTATTGGTATGGAGATGGACTACTTCTCACCACCCCTTGGAAACACCTGTTGTTATGGAGGTACAGTAAGGCCAGGCAAGAGATTCTGGAAATAATTGCAATTTTACCCACAGCCCACCACTCCAGAAATCTTGCCTCACAATCTACTCATTCCCCCTCTTCTGCAATGGCCCCTTGTGCGGGAAAACTGGGGCATTGTACAAGACTAATAATATACAATAGTAAAAGCAATAAAATCATTATAATCCTCAAGCTGGAGAATTCAGCTAGGTTCAAAGTCCTATGCAGACTTAGTCCATAGTTTGCCCATTCCACAGGCGGTCAGTGCCTGAACAGGAAGGGAGTTCAGAGTACTCATCAAGCAGCAGCTGCAGCGAAGGGACGGGTCCAGGCCACAGGGACTGTAGAAGAAAATAACCTTAAGGGCGATTAAGATACATGTTTGACCCCAGCATAAGCAAATCTTGTCCATCAGGCAGGATGCATGAAAGACAGTGGTCCTGTGATAGGACAGTGGCAGGAATGGGATCTCATCCTGGTCTAGTATACCAGACTTTCACCCCCCTCCCTGTGGGAGTTACAGATGGGTCAGTATATAGGGATATGGGAGGTACATGCACTGGCCATAAAGATAAAACTTCCCCGTAAGATGCTGTTAAACCCCAGACGTTTGGGTACACTACTGTGATCTTTGGAGGCCACGCTGCTGTTACTCCAGGAACACAGAGGAGGCCAGCTTCCTGGCCTTTTCCCCAAGGTACCAGAAGGGCCAGCCATTGCTGATCCATGTGTCAAAATCTGCAGGGCCACATCCAGTCAACAGAGTCTCCAGGGTTTAATGCATTCGGGGCTGGTGGCAGGATGTTGCTCTGCTGGCTGTAACTTGGCTTCAATAACTCCTCTTTGGTTTGCAAATACAGTTGTATAGGAGAGGCAGCAATGTGTATTAGCATATCCACAAGGCTCAAGGCTCCATTTCAGAGTGGCTCATTGAAATGCTGCAGCTCTGTCCATAAGCAAACTGACCAGCCCCATAGACTATTCGTGTCTGACTTCCGGCCAGATTTCAAAAAACCATTGTACCTCTCTATCATGCCTGCTCCAGTAGGGTTATATGGTACATGAAACTTGCACTTTATTCCTAATTGTTTCACCCATTCTTATAAAGCATGTGCAGTAAAGTGGGTGCCTTGATTGCTCTCAATCACCTGCGGCCGGCCATAGGCTGCAAAGAGAAGCTCTAGGCCCTTCTTGGTGGTTTGCGGATCTGCATGACATGCAGGAAAAGCAATCAACAGGCAAGTAGCTGTGTCCACCCAGGTCGTGGCATACCGATATCTTGATATGGGCAGAGGCCCAGTATAGTCTATCTGCCCCCTGACAAGGGGTACTGGCCCCCTTACTAGTGTCCCGTGTAGCTGCGGGACTCGGTGTGAGTCCCTCCTGGAGCACACGAGGCACTCCTTCCGGGCTCGGCTGACGTCTTCAAAGGTCACGGCAAGCCCCACCGACAGGCTACAGCCCTCATTGTCTTTTGCCCTGCCTGCAGCAAACGCTGGTGTAGCCACTGGGCCACATCAGTGGCGGGCTTTCCTTCTAGCCAACACACCTGGGCAAATGTGTCTGCTTCATCATTCCCTGGGGATGCCAAAGGCAAATGGCTAGTCACATGATATACAGTAAGTCTTAGTCTGACCAGAGGCCCATAGGTCTTGCTGCAGCTCTTGCCCCCAAAGAGGTCGGTGACCAACCAGCCAGTTGACACAGTACGAGGTTGGTAGCCACAGGGTCAAGCCCCGATAGACGGTCCAGCTGTCAGTGAAGACAACTATAGGGAGGGCTCCTGGGTGATCGCGAGCGATACTGCCTCCAACTCAGCCCATTGACTGCTCTTCTCTACATCCTCCATTCATATTGTCTCAGTCTTAGGATGGAAAGCTACAGTCCTCCACTTCGGGGGCTGCCCATGACTGGAGCCATCTGTATTCCAAGCATCTTCAGGTATAGGGGCTCTTCCCTCCTGATAAGGACTCTCAGCTACCAATGACTCAAAAGCAAGTTCTTCCTGCTTTCCACTGGTATAGGTCACTGGCACCATTAAGCATTGGAGTTCTCCACTTAACGGGGCTAGTAGAGAGGGTACTGTGCTGCTGGAAAAATGTGCCCCATTTGGCCAGTGTAGGTGTCTGTGCCATGCCACTCCATGGCCTTTGGGTCCAGTCTCACACTCACCCCGTGATGGGATAGGTGGTTATTACCTTGGTTGGAGCTGTTCCAGTGATGGGCTCCATAGCCAGCAAGGTGTGGCACACAGCAGCAAGTTGCTTCTCTGTCAAGGTGTACCGGACCTCTGCTCCTTTCTGTAGTTGTGACCAGAATCCAACAGGTTGCTGTGTCCGTTGAAGCCACTGTCAAAGAGCCCATCCATAACCATCTTCGGTTACATGAACATCTATGTCACAGGGCCTTGATGAGTCCATTACACTCCAGGCCTGTACGACCTTGACTGCCCACTTGGCAACAGTAAGAGCAGCTGCACATGTCTCATCCCAGTCCCAGCTGATGCCCTTTTGTACCAACCGGTATAAGGGCTGCAGAATTTGTGCCAAGTGCGGGATCAACACTCTCCAGTAGCCCCAAAGACCTCAAAACTCTCGTAATACTGCCATAGTGGTAGAGGTGGGGAAAGGCTGGATTTTGTCTGTGACTGCTTTAGGAATAATTTCAGTTTTATTCTATCAGACAACCCCCAAGGATTTTACAGACAAACCAGGTCCCTGAACTTTCGTGCTGTTCACAGCCCGTCCTTTCTCCTGTAGATGTTTCAACAGACTAGGAACTGCCCCTCTAAATATGAAAGAGAATCAGATGTGAGCATCTCATCAGTGTAGCAATACAACCGCACTGTTTGCAGTTTTTTCCATGTGGCCAAGTCTTGGGCTACAAACCCATGACAGATGGTCAGACTGTGGAGGTATCCTTGTGGAAGGACAGTGAATGTCCACTGCCAGCGTTCCCACCTGAAGGCAAACTGTTTCTGACTTTCCTGTGCTATGTCAGTAAAGAAGAAAGCATTAGCCAGGTCCACAACATAATGATATATCCCTAGTTCATTACTGAAGGTGTCCATAGGGCTGCTATAGAGGGGACAGCAGCATGCAAAGGGGATCTGACTTTATTCAATTCCCTGTAATCCACAGTCATATGCCAGGAGGTATCTGGCCTTTTCACTGGCAACACTGGGTAATTAAAAGGACTATGAGGGGTCTTATGATGCCTACCTTCTCCAACTCCTGTAGACCTTCTCCAATTTCCTTGTGCCCCCTAGGCAATTTATACTGCTTAGTATTTGTCACCCGCCAAGGTACAGGAAGAGCTAAAAGCAGGTGCTTAGCATGTCCCCTCAGAACTGCCTTTACCACACGTACCCTCAGTCTGAACTCACCTGCAGTGGTCTCTAACCACAGGCCCTGCAGTATATTGACTCCAAAAACATATTCAAGGATGGAAGAAATGTACACAGTATACTCCTTTGGGAGTAAACACTATCCGAAGTGGGATTTGGGCTTTCTTCCCTCTAATTGTCTTACCCCCATAGCCATCTATCAAAGCACAGATCTCAGGTAAACGCTCAGGGTTGCCATAAATCAGAGAACCCTCAGCTCCTGAGTCCACCAGTGCCAGGAGTCGTACATTCACAGGGAACCAATGAATTAATAATTCTGCATGTGCCTCCGGTCCCCACCACACCCCCCAAGGTGGGGACCTTGACACCCCTACGTTAGTCAAACCATGACACCCAATTGTTGTCCTGTGGCGGTGAAGGCCCAGGTGAGCCCAAGTACTTTGTCCCCGTAAGTCTTGCAGGGACACAGGCCAGACATGGGGCTTTGCCTCTGTCTTCTGTGTCCTGGATCTCAGTGGTTGGAACTGCTGCTGTGACTTTAATTGGTGCCACAGTTCTCTCAAGATCCTATTGGGCTGCCCATCAAGTCTTTCTTTCACTACCCCAGCCTTTATCAAATCAACCCACACCGGGTTACTCGAGACCTTAACAGGGCTCTTTGCACCTCTCCTTTCAGTTGTAGCCCATACTTCCTTCCATGCTCTTACTGTTCAACCTCCCCCAGATCTGCTAACATACGAGTAGCCGCACTTATGGGTTGCCCTATGTGGAGGAAAGAATAGTCACTAGGGACTCAAAGAGAGATGTGGGAGCTGTATGCAGCACCAGATTTCTCATTCCTACAGTGAACAGCTCCTCATTGGGGTCCATATTATAGGTGATCATTTTCATGCTCAGCTCCTGTAACACCTGCTAGAGCTCTGCATATGTTTCCCAGCTAGTAGGTAGGTATAGTAAATCACCCTGATTAGGCCAAACTGCCCTAATGGCTGCTGTCAGGCAATCCAGGAGCACGTGATTCCCTGAGGCGTGATGGGCACTTTACAACCACTGCCAGGGAGAAGGGTGAGTCATCAGGAAGCCAGTCCACTCATTTCAGAACCTGACATCACAATGTTTTCCACCCCCATATCCCAGAAAGGCAAAAGCCACATATGCAGAGGTTCTGTCGCTTCTGTCGAAACCAGATGCTCTTGTCCATCTGCTCGTCCTGGGTATAGGGACGGAGCATGGAGTGCTCCACAGCCTGTGCAGGGGGGCGCTTCCTCCCTCTGAGGAGCCCACGGTTGCTGCATTTTTATTTTCTTAATTACAACCGGGTGGGCCTTTAATGTGTTGGAGGCTGGTGCCTCAGGCGGTGGCTTCGGCAATAGATGAGCCCTCAGCCCCTCCCCCTCATCCTCTCCCAACATGTCCTTTGTCATCTCCAGGGCTGAAGGCACCCCTCTTTCTTCCCCCACCCCATGGCCTCCTGACACAGATTCTCCTGCTGCCTCCTCCCTTTCTGCTAACGTATCTTCCAGAAGCATGACCCATCTTCTCAATATCTGTCTCTTTTTCTTAAGGGCATCCTGTAGGTTATTGCTCAGCTTCTCCAAGAGACGCCAAAGTGTGTCTCTCTCTTTCCAAATTCTCTCTCCTCAATAACCCTTCCCACTATCTTGAGAAAAAGATATCCCACCATCCTGGCTGCTACACAGCCACTCAGGGCCTCTAAGCAGTCTCCTATCTCATGGAGGGCTAATTCCACAGCTTTTGGTGTCTTCACCCTTCCCCAGTTCTGGGGAAGGCCCTACCCCTCTAGGAGGTAATTTACCGTAGACCAGTTCCCCACTAGGGGCCCCCAATTGGAAGTCCCACAGATAGGAGTCTCCTGGTGAAGCTGCCCCTCTACTTCTGCTGCCACTGGGGCCTCCATCCACAGGGGGGTTCTGGTTATCTCCCCACCATCTCTAGGGGCAGCCCGCCCAAGCGTTGTACCCATGTAGACAACACGTACAGAGGTCCGGCCGACTAGATCCAGATGTAATTCTGGGGGGAGAAATCCCAGGGAAAAAAAGCTTTGAAACCAAAATCAGTCAAAGGAATAAAGTGGCAGAAACCCAATTATTTCTTACAAGAAGTCATCCACTTCTGCTCACCAGTTTGTCTTGTGACCCAGCTGTAGAAGAAGGGCCCCACCTAACTTCTCCGGTCCAGATAGGCGCTCGCTTGCCCTTGTAATTACCTATTGATATAGAGATGGACTACTTCTCTCCAACCCTTGGAAACACCTGTATGGACATGCACTAAAGCCAGGTGAGAGATTCTGGAAATATTGCAGTTTTACCCACAATGGTATAAGACAGTGATCCAGTTTCATTCTTTTTCATGTAGCTGTCCAGTTTTCCCAGCACCATTTATTAAAGAGACATTCATTATTTTTTCCCCATTGTGTATTTTTGTCTCCTTTGTCATAAATTCATTGACATGTATGTATGGGTTTATTTCTGGGTTTTCTGTTCTGTTCCATTAATCTATGTTATGTGTCTGTTTTTATGCCAATATCATATTGTTTTGATTATTATACCTTTGTAATATGGTTTGAAGTCAGGGAGCTTGATGCCTCCTGCTTTGTTCTCCTTTTCAAGATTGCTTTGGCTATTCAGAGTCTTTTGTGATTCCATACAAATTTTATGATTATTTGTTCTATTTTTGTGAAAAATGCTATTGGAATTTTAACAGATTGCATTGAAACTGTGGATTGCTATGGGTAATATGGACATTTTAACAATATAATTCTTCCAGTCTATGAGCATGGAACATCTTCCCATTTATTTGTGTCTTCAATTTCTTTAATCAGTGTCTTACAGTTTGCAGTGAACAGGTCTCTCCCTTCCTTGGCTAAATTTATTCTTAGGTATTCTATTCTTTTTTATGTATTTGTAAATAAGATTGTTGATTTATCTTTCTGAAAGTTCATTATTGTAGAAAGAGAACAGATTTTTGGACATTGATTTTGTATCCTGTGACCTTACTGAAACTGGTTTAGCAGTTCTAACAGTTATTTTGGTGGAGTCTTTTCTAATTATTATTTTAATTTATTTTGTTATTTATTTTTTGTCCTTTGGATAATGGCCATCCAAATTGGGGTGAGGTGATACCTCATTGTAGTTATGATATGCATTTTCCTGTTGATTAGCGATGCGGAGCATTTTTTCATGTGCCTGTTGGTCATCTGAATTTCTTCCTTGGAGAAGTGTCTGTTCAGGTACTCTATCCATTTTTTAAATCAGGTTGTTTTTTTGGTGTTAAGAAATATGAGTTCTTTATAGAATTTGGATGTTAGCCCCTTTTCAGATAAATTGTTTACAAATATATTCTCCCATACTGTAGGTTGCCTTTTTGTTCTGCTGATTGTGTCCTTTGCTGTACAGAAGCTTTTTAGTTTGATGTAGTCCCACTTGTTCATTTGATTTTGTTTCCCTTGCCCGAGAAGATTTGTCCAGGAAAAAATTGGTCATGCTTATGTTCAAGAGATTTTTGCCTATGTTTTCTTCTAAGAGTTTTATGGTTTCATGACTTACATTCAGGTCATTGATACATTTGGAGTTTACTTTTGTGTGTGGAGTTAGACAGCAATCCGGGGTCATGCTCTTGCATGTATTTGTCTAGTTTTCCCAGCACCAGTTATTGAAGAGACTGTCTTTTTCCCATTGTATATTTGTGGTCATATAATAATTGACCATATATACATGGTTTTATGTCTGGACTCTTTATTGTGTTCCATTGGTCTATGGGTCTGTTTTTGTGCCAGTACCAAACTGTTTTGATTACTGTAGCTGTGCAGTATAGCTTGAAGTCAGGGAGTGTAATCCCCCCAGCTTTGTTCTTTCTCAGGATTGCTTGGGCTATTCAGGATCTTTTGTGGGATATGAGTTTTAGGATTATTCATTCTAGTTCATTGAAAATTGCCATTGGTATTTTTGATAGGTATTTCATCAAATTTGTTAATTGCTTTGGGCAGATGGCCATTTTGACTATATTAATTCTTATCCATGAGCACAGGATAGATTTCCATTTACTGGTGTCTTCTTTAAAATTTATCTCACAAGTGTCTCAGTTTACAGAGTACAGGTTTATCACCTCCTTGGTTAGATTCATTCCTAGCTATTTTTTTCTTTTTGATGCAATTGTAAAGAATTGTTTTCTTGATTTCTTTTTCTGGTAGTTCATTGTTAATTTATAGTAATGCAACAGATTTATGCATATTAATTGTGTATCCTGTAACTTTGCTGAATCCAATTATTAGTTGTAATAGTTTTTTGGTGGAGTCTTTAGGGTTTTCTGTATATAATATTATGTCATCTGCAAATAATGACAGTTTAATTTCTTCCTTACCAATCTGGATGCCTTTTAAATTTCTTTATGTTGTCTGATTGCCGTGGCTAGACCTCCAGTACTATGTTGAATAAAAGTGGGGAGAGTGGGCATCCTTGTCTTGTTCCCGATCTTAGTGGAAAAGCTTTCAGCTTCTCGCTGTTAAGTATGATGTTGGCTGTGGGTTTTTCATATATGGCCTTTATTATGTTGAGGTACTTGCCCTCTATACCCATTTTGTTGAGAGTTTTTATCATGAATGGATGTTGAATTTTGTTGAGTGCTTTTTCAGCATCTATGGAGATGATCGTGTGGTTTTTATGCTTTTTAATGTGGTGTATGACATTGATTTCCAAATCATACTTGCATCCCTGGAATAAATCCCACTTGGTCATGATGGATGATCTTTTGATGTGTTTTTTAATTTGGCTTCTTGATATTTGTGAGGATTTTTGCATCTGTGTTCATCAGTGATATTGGTCTAAAATTTTCTTTTGCCGTTAGTGTCTTTTACTACAGTGTCTGATTTTGGTATTAGAGTGATGCTGGCCTCATAGAATGAGTTTGGAAGTAGTCCCTCCTCTTCTACGTTTTGGAATACTTTAAGAAGGATGGGTATTAGTGTTTCTTTAAATGTTCAGTAAAATTCAGCTGTGAAGCCATGTGGTCCCAGACCCAGACTTTTGTTTGTTGGGAGTATTTTGATTACCAATTCATTTTCATTCCTGGCAATTGGTGTGTTTAGGTTTTCTCTTTCTTCCTGTGTCAGTCTTGGAAGGTTGTATTTTTCTAGGAATTTGTCCATTTCTTCTAGGTTGTCTCATTTTTTGGCATATAATTTTTCATAGAATTCTCTAGTAATTCTGTGTTTCTGTGGTTTCCATCGTGACTATTCCTTTTTTGTTTCTGAATTTTGTTTATTTATGTATCATCTCTTTTTTCCTTCAGTCTGGCTAGGGGGTTTGTCTATTCTGTTTATTTTCTCAAAGAACCAGCTCTTCATTTCATTGACTTTTTTTATCGTTATATTTTTCTCTATTTATTTCTGCTCTCATCTTTATTATGTCCCCTCTTCTACTAACTTTTGGTTTCCTTTGGTTTTTTTGTTTGTTTTTTTTTGGTTTCTTTAATTGTGAGTTTAGACTGTTTATTTGGGATTGTTTTTGCATCTTAAGATAGGCCTGTTTTGCTATATATTTCCCTCATAGAAACACTTTTGTGGCATCCCACAAATTTTGGACAGTTGTTTTTTTGTTTTCATATGTCTCCCTGTGTTGCTTGATTTCTGTTTTTCTGTTTTGATTTGTTCATTTGTTCATTGATCCATCGGTTATTTAGAAGCATGTTGTTTAGTCTCCATGTGTTTGTGGGCTTTTTTGTTTTCTTCATGTTATTTCTAGTTTGATACCATTGTGTTCTGAGAAGTTAAATGATACAGTGTCAATCTTTTTTAATTTACTGAGGCTCTTTTTGTGGCCTTGTATGTGATATACTCTGGAGAACGTTCCATGTGCACTTGAGAAAAGTGTTTATCCTGCTGCTTTCGGGTGGAATGTCTGTAGATACCTGTAAAGTCCATCTGATCTAATGTGTTGTTCAGTCTCTGTGGCCTTACTTATTTTCTGTGTGGTTGACTTGTCTTTTGATGTGAGTGGTGTGTTAAAGTCTACTAAAATGAATGAGTTCCAGTCTATTTCCCCCTTTAATTCTGTTAGTATTTGGTTTACATAGTTCTATGCTCCTGTGTTGGATACACAGATACTTTCAGTGGTCGTATACTCCTGTTGGACTGACCCCTTCATCATTATGGTATGTCCTTGTCTCCTGTGACTTTCTTTGTTTTGATGTATATTTTACCTGATTTAATTACTTCTACTTGTGCTTGTTTCTCCCTATTACTTTCGTGAAATATCTTTTTCCATCCATTCAGCTTCAGTCTCTGTATGTCTTTAGGTTTGAGGTGAGTCTCTTGTAGGTAGCATATAGAGGGGTCTTGTTTCTTTATCCATTCTGCCACCCCTCTGTCTTTCGACTGGTGCATTCAGTCCATTTACACTTAAGGTAGTTAATGATAGGTGTTTATTTACTTATTGACATTTAATTAATTGCTTTCTGGTTTTTGTAGTTCCTCTCTGATCCTTTTTCTCTCTCTTATACTCTACTCTTGATGGTTTTCTTTAGTGTTGTGATTGGATTTCTCTTTTCACATCTTTTGTGTGTCTGTCATGGACTTTAGGCTTGTGGTTGCCAGAAGGTCCATGGATAGCTTCCTAACTATGTAACGGTCTATATTAAGTTGATGGTCATTCTATTCTAACACAACATAAAAGTACTTCTTTTTATTCTTCTTCTTCCTCCATACTTTATGTATTAGATGTCGTTATCTGTATTTCTATGTATTTCTTGATTTATTTTGTGTATAATTTGTTTTACTATTTCTGTTGTGTTTTAGTTTCATACTTGCTTATTGGTCTATTACCATTACCATGAGTTTATTTTCACTGTTGAAAACTATTTAAGCTTAAGAATAGTTCCATCTACAGAAGGCCCTTTAATGTATTTTTTAAGGTAGTTTAGTGATGCTGAATTCCTTCAGCCTTTTTTTAATTTGGGAAATATTAACTCTCTCCTTCAAATCTGAGTGTAATCTTGCTGGGTAGTGGATTCTAGGTTAAGGTTCCTTCTGTTTCAATACATTAAGTATTTCATGCCACTCCCTTCTGCCCTGTAATGTTTCTGCTGAGAAGGCCGCTGACAGCCTGATGGGGTTTCCCTTGTAAGTGATCTTTTCTCTCTGTCTGCTTTCAACACCCTGTCCTTATCCTTAATCTGTCATTTTGATCATTATATGTCTTGTGTTGTCTTCCTTGGGCTCTCTGCACCTCTAGGACCTGGGTGTCTGTTTCCTTCCCCAGATTGGGGAAATTTTCAACAGTTATTTCTCCAAAGAGACTTTCTATTCCTTTGTTTCTCTCTTCTCCTTTAGGTACCCCTATTATGCAAATATTGTTTTGTTTGGAGTTGTCACTCAGCTGTCTTATGCTTTTGTTTCTACAGGTCTTTTTTCTCTCTGTTCCTCAGCTTCATTGTTTTGCTATTGTTTTACATCTCATTGATTATCTGCTCTATTTATAACAATCTATCATTCCTTCCATTTTATATTTCATTTAGTTACTATATTTTTCAGCTCTGAGTGGCTCTTTTTCAACTCTTGTATCACTTTGTTGAAGTCCTCCCTGAGATCTTCAGTACTCTTCTGCAGATCATTGAGCACATTGATGTTTGCTACTTTGAAATCTTTATCAAGAAGACTGGTGATCTCCATTTCATTCAGCCCTCTGATGTCTTATCCTATCATTCTGTTTGAAGCATATTTCTCTGCCTCCTCATTGTTCAGGGTTTCTGTGTTTCTTTCTTTGTCTTGGATGGATCTGCTATGCCTCCTGGTCTAGAGAACAATGGCTTTATGAGAAAGGTGTCCTGTGGTGCCCAGAAGCTCAAGACTCTTTCCTCTCCAGTGCCTGCTTCTCCTTTTTGGTGGAGCCACAGTTGCTGTTGGTGGGCTGTAGGTGGGGCTTCCTTTCTGTCTCTGGTGGCAGTGGTCTATCTCCATCCACAGTGGCAGGCAGTTTGTCTCAGGCAGCCCTGTGTGAACATTGTAAACATTGCAGTGTCCTTTTTGAGCAGAGCAGCAGTGCTTCTGGGATCACTGTAGTCAGGCCCACCCTCTTTCTGCCCTGCAGTAATGGATGTGTTACTGGGCCAGTGTGGTCGGCGGGGAGGTTTCATGGCTCTGGGGCAGGCCCGTGGCTGTGTGTTGTGAGTCATGGGGCTCATGGGCAAGCTATCTGTGGGACATGGATTGGCACACCAGGCCCCTGTGAATTGAAGGAGTGTTTGGGAGCTGGCTTCTGCAGGCATTTCCCTAGTTGGGCTGAGATAGGGTCAAGACAGCTAGGAAAGCCTCCTGCTGCCTGCCAGGCAGCAAAGTCTCCCTCTGTCTGCCAGGCTGCAAAGTCTGTCACTTTCGAGCCAAGAGGGTGGGTGGGCAGGTACGCAGGAAAGTGCCTCAGGGCTGAGCCTGCAGCAAGGGGAATGGAGTGTTTGGCTAAGGGAGGATTGGGGAAGTGTCATCTACCTGCTGTTTCTCCTGCAGAGAGAGCTCCATCCAACCCTCGCCCCTCTGGCACCCCTCCCACTGCTGGCAAATCCTTCATACTAATGCCTCTGTTTGGGTCTCAGACGGACTGATAGATCATGCCTGTCCTGCACAAGTGGCTGGAGTCTCAACCTACCAGAGTTTTCCAACTCTCTGGTCTATGGGTCTGTTGTTGTGCCAGTACCAAATTGTCTTGATTACTAATCACCAGAACCCAGTGCAGTGTGGACTCGTGTTCCCAGAGCAGATCTCCAGGGCCAGGTTTGCAGACTTCCTGAGCACCTGTTGCATTCCCGCTCAGTTAGTCTTCTTCCCACCTGTGGTCTGGGATGGGGTAAGGGCTGGAGTCCCTGTTGATCACAGCCCTGCCACATTATTACCCTTCTCTGTGTGGTCCTCTCTTTCTCACAAGGTGGAGGTGGTCTGCTCTGCACTCTTCGGGTCATTTTCAGGATGAGTTGAATTTGCTCTACTTGCTTCCTTGCTGTGTGTGTGGGAGGAGGTTTCCTCCTGGCCTACCTACTTTGCCATCTATTTTACAGAGTTGGTGGGGTCTTCAGGGTTTGATATATGTAAAGGATGCCATCTGCAAATAGTCAGTTTTACTTTTTCGAATGCCATTCATTTCTTTTTCTTTTTCTTATTTATTTATTAAAGAAAATGTTTTTGGTATCATTAATATACACTTAACATGAACAAAATTGTGGTTACTACATTCCCCCCATTAACAAGTCCCCACCACATACCCCATTACAGTCACTGTCCATCAGTGTAGTAAGATGCTATAGAATCACTACTTATCTTCTTTGTGCTATATTGCCTATCCTGTACCCCCCACCTATGTTATGTGTGCTAATCGTAATGCCCCTTTTTCCCCTTATCCCTCCCTTCCCACCCATCCTCCCCAGTCCCTTTCCCTTTGGTAACTGTTAGTCCATTCTTGGATTCTAAGAGTCTGCTGCTGTTTTGTTCCTTCAGTTTTTTCTTTGTTCTTATACTCCACAGACGAGTGAAATCATTTGGTACTTGTCTTTCTCTGTCTGGCTTATTTCACTGAGCATAATACCCTCTAGCTCCATCCATGTTGTTGCAAATGGTAGGATTTGTTTTCTTCTTATGGCTGAATAATATTCCATAGTGTATATGTACCACATCTTCTTTATCCATTTGTCTACTGATGGATACCTTAGGTTGCTTCCATTTCTTGGCTTTTGTAAATAGTGCTGTGATAAACATAGGGGTACATATGTCTTTTTCAAACTGGGCTGCTGCACTCTTAGGGTAAATTCCTAGGAGTGGAATTCCTGGGTCAAATGGTATTTCTATTGTGAGTTTTTTGAGGAACCTCCATACTGCTTTCCACAATGGCTGAACTAATTTCCATTCCCACCAGCAGTGTAGGAGGTTTTCCTTTTCTCCACATCCTCGCCAACATTTGTTGTTGTTTGTGTTTTGGATGTTGGCCATCCTCACTGGTGTGAGGTGATATCTCATTGTGGTTTTAATCTGCATTTCTCTGATGATTAGTGATGTGGAGCATATTTTCATGTTCCTGTTGGCTGTCTGAATTTCTTCTTTGGAGAAGTGTCTGTTCAGATCCTCTGCCCATTTTTTAATTGGCTTATTTGCTTTTCGTTTGTTGAGACGTGTGAGCTCTTTGTATATTTTGGATGTCAACCCTTTCGGATATGTCATTTATAAATATATTCTCCCATACTGTAGGATGTGTTTTTGTTCTACTGATGGTGTCCTTTGCTGTACAGAAGCTTTTTAGTTTGATATAGTCCCACTTGTTCATTTTTGCTTTTGTTTCCCTTGCCCGGGGAGATATGTTCCTGAAGAAGTTGCTCATGTTTATATTCAAGAGAGTTTTGCCAATGTTTTCTGCTAAGAGTTTTGTGGTTTCATGACTTACATTCAGATCTTTGATCCATTTTGAGTTTACTTTTGTGTATGGAGTTATACAGTAATCCAGTTTCATTCTCTTACATGTACCTGTCCAGTTTTGCCAACACCAGCTGTTGAAGAGGCTGTCATTTTTCTATTATATATCCCTGGCTCCTTTATTGTATATTAATTGACCATATATGTTTGGGTTAATATCTGGACTCTCTGTTCAGTTCCACGGTCTATGGGTCTGTTTTTGTGCCAGTACCAAATTGTCTTGATTACTGTGGCTTTGTTGTAGAGCTTGAAGCAAGATCCCCCCTGCTTTATTCTTCCTGCTCAGGATTGGTTTGGCTATTCGGGGTCTTTTTGGCTCCATATGAATTTTAGAACTATTTGTTCCAGTTCATTGAAGAATGTTGTCAGTATTTTGATAGGGATTGCATTGGATCTATAGATTGCTTTAGGCAGGATGGCCATTTTAACAATATAAATTCTTCCTACCCAAGAGCATGGGATGAATTTCCATTTATTAGTATCCTCTTTAATTTCTCTTAGGAGTGTCTTGTAGTTTTCAGGGTAGAGGTCCGTTTATTTCTTTTTCTTGCTCAATTGTTCTGACTAAAACTGGGGCATCCTTTCTTACTCTGTATCTTGTAGGAAAATATTTCAGGTTTTCACTGAGTATGATGTTAGCTGTGGGCTGGACATATATGGCCTTTATTACACTGAGTTGTATAGCCCCCTGAAAAATAAGTATTTTTCAAAATAAAATACAGTGAAAAGAGTAGCATTTTGTAGTTTTTGCTATTTCTTTAATGGTTGATCTAACAAAAGACTGGGTTTCTTATATCTGCTTTTGTATTCACTCTATTTCACTCTCATACATTTTATAGCTTTTGAGTACTCCAACATATACTCATGAAAGAGGAAAGTTAAAAAAGCATTTTTTGTGTTGGTGTGACTGTGGAAATAGTTTTAACTCCCAGACTTTTAGATGAGAATTCTAACAAGTTGAATCATGGATCATATTAAACAACATCTCTTCTTTTTTTCTTTTTGAAATTTGTAAACCAGTAGGATGGACTCAAAATTGTTTATTTGTCATTAGAGAAATGCAAACCAAAGCCACAATAACACTTCACATCCAGTAAGATGGCCATAATTAAAAGGAGGCAATAGTAACTGATGGTGAGATGTGGATAAATTGGAACCCTCTTACATTGCTGGTGAGAATGTTAAATGGTGCTGTCGTTTGGAAAATAGGATGGCAGTTCCTCAAAAGCTTAAACATAGAGCTCCACTCCTAGCACTCCTAGGTATGTGCTCAAGAAAATTGAAAATGCACATCCACACAAAAGCTTGTACGTGAATGTTCACACATTGTTCATAATTGTCAAACAGTGGAAATAACCCAACACAAATGGCTGTATACTGTGTCCTCCTAGTAATAAAAAATGTCCAGAATAGGCAAGTCCATAAAGACAGTAGCTTAGTGGTTGCTAGTTACTGGAACAGTGGGGAGTGGGGAGTGACTGCTGAGGAGAATGTGGAGGTTTTTGTTACGATGATGAAAATGTTTTGTAGTTAAATAATGGTAATGATTGTGGAATCTTGTGAATATATTAAAAACCACTGAATAATACTCTTACGAAAAAAAGGTAAAGAAACTGGGCAGTATCCTGAGGCCACTGCTTCTTCAGCAGCCTTCTCACCACCTCTCACTCACTCTATGGCTACACACTCCGTGTTGCTATTTCTTGACCATTTCTTCTCTTATAATAGCTCTGCCCTTTTGAGATTCTGACTTCTGGATGTACCATCCTGTTCCTTCCTTACTGCTTTCATCTCAATATCTTAGTGACTCCCATCATTCCTTGAAGATATAGGCTCTGGATCACTTCTGTCTACTTCAGCCCAGCAGTGGTCATCGTTTTCTATTGACTTCTATAATCCTATATGTCACACATTCTACAACTGGCCTCCAAATTCATGACTTCTACCTTCCTTAGGATCATTTCTTTAATTTCACCTTAGTCTGCCATTCCAGTGTGTGTGTGTGTGTGTGTGTGTATGTATAGATGAGGAAATCTTAAATGAAATGGAAAGTTTATCCAGAAAAAGGACTAAAACGTAGAAAGTAAGTAGATTTATGCATTGTGGTTTTTGACAGCATAATGCGCACCAGTGGGCTGAAATTATAATAGAGAAACGATTTTAACATAAATATCTGTGAATAAAGCTGTCCACAAATTGAAGTGAACCTAAGACATCAGTGAGTGCTCAGTCACTAATAGAGTTCAAGCGAAATGTGGTTCTCTGTTTGATTGAAATGTAGAACAGGGGTTGACAAACTTTTTCTGTAAATGGTTAGTAAGCATTGTAGGCCAGGTGGTCACTGTTGCAGCTGCTTGGCTCTGCCATTAAAGCATGAAAGTGGCCACAGACAATATGTAAACAAATGAGCATAGCTGTGTTCCAATAAAACTTGTTTACAAAAACAGGCAGCAGGCCAGATTCAGCCTTCAGACTGTAATTTGCTGATTCTTGCTGTAGAGAATTTTCATTGGTTACTGCTTTGGGATTTGTATGAGATAAATTCTGCAGACTCCATGTCTCTTAAGAGGGTGAAGAACACTAAGTAGTTATTTGCACTTTCAAATTTGCTAAATGATTAGTATTTGATAATTTTCCCTGAAACATAAGTGGAGAATGTGGTTTTATTGGGTGAAGAAAGACTAATTTTCAGAAGCATAGAGTACTTATTTAGATGATAAAAGTTCAGTACTAGTTACAATAGCCCTGATGGGAGAGGATATCAGACCTTGATTTGTTAAATAATACTCTGTGCCTTCCCTTGTAATCCCTTTGAGCAGAATATAATAAATAGGCTTCAGAATTGAGAGTAAAAGAGTTCTACAAAAAAGTTACTAAAAATTTGGAACGCATTTATCTACCTAGCATTTTAGCATGCATTTATATTTCATGTTTTATTTTTGAAGTTATAATGTTTGTAAAACTATTGAACAGGTAAATAATTTAGGAACTCTGAATTGTGATTTTTTATATTGGTTTAGCAGAAAGAAACCACTTTTGAGCAACCTGCCCTTTCAGTTTCAAAGCAGTCACCACCAGTATCGACACCGAAATGGATTGACCCAAAATCTATTTGTAAGACACCCAGCAGCAGTGCCTTGGATGATTACATGAGCTGGTAACTGCTTTTGGCTTTTCAGTGTGATACCGTAGAAATTAACATGTGGGTTTCAGTGCCAAACAGACTTGGAGTTGAATCACTCAAGACCAGTTTTATCATCTGTAAAAAGAGGAAGTGAAGGTGGCTACAAGAAACTTTTAGGAATTGTTGTGAAAGTCTGTCATACTGTAATCTGTACCTACAGCCTATAAATCCTGTGTGTAAAGCTTCTTGATTATCATGCATAGCCACATGGATACCTCTCTGTAACTGAGGGAGATATTTTAAAGGTTAGCATTGTTAGAGTGGCTAAAGGGTGGATATGTTTTATAGCAAAGGAGATGTTAATTGGTATGTGATCGTTTCTGAAAGAGGTTGGTTGTATGGATCACATAATTCTAGGAGTGTTCAAAGCTATAAGACCTGAATGGACAGGAATGAGGAATGGATGAAGAAATTGCATGGCCACTGCTGATTAACAGGAAACACAAGGATATTGCAAAAACAAATTAATGACCCTTCAAAGAAAGGAAGTAAAGGCATGTGTCATATGTCATCCAAGTAATGGCCATAATTTTTATCTATTTTTAATGTGTTAGAGGATAATTTAAGTCTGTGATGCCTTTTGCTGTTCATTTTCACAATGTAATCTTTGATCTTAATGAGAATTGGACTTTGAGGTTTTATACCCTAGTCTCTTACCTACTTAATACAGTTTTACTGTATATTCATTTAAAGAATGATTGCTGACTAGATTAGTGATTAGTTATTTTTGTGAGATTATTAATTGTCAACATATTTGTAGAACTCTTTGTGCCAAGTTCTCTACTAGGTGTTGAGGATACAATAGTAAGACAAGCAAAGCACAAATGTGAAGCAAAACCGAAGGAACAAAACAGCAGCAGGAAGGGCCTAGCGGTTACCAAAGGGGAGGGTGGGTGGGGAGGGAGGGAGAAGGGGATTGAGGGTTATTATGATTGGCACACATGGTGTGGGGGGTCACGGGGAAGACAGTGTAGCACAGAGAAGGCAAGTAGTGACTCTGTGGCATCTTACTATGCTGATGGACAGTGACTACAGTGGGGTATGGGGGGGACTTGATAATATGGGTGACTATAGTAACCACAATGTTTTTCATGTGAAACCGTAAGAGTGTATATCAATGATACCTTAATAAAAAAGCCAAACTCCTCATGTAACAGGCTTTCAGATATCGGTAGCAGGCTCTTATAGAACATCATTGTTAAAAAGCACTCATAAATTCTGTGATTAACCATAGGGCTGATCTTTGCCTTAGCTAAATTCTGATAAAAATAATCCCAATTCTGTATTTTAAACACCATCTTATTTATTTACTAACAAGGATTTCTTGTCTAGGGACTAAAAATTACTTCAGAAAGAATTTCTGCAAAATGAAATTTCTGGTGGTGGTTTAGCTAGAATAAATAATTGAGCCATATTATGAGAACTGACTTGGATTCTGTTGATTGTAACACTTTTAAGTTTTTACCTACCTTTTAAAATCACAGAAAAACTGAGTCAGAATCTTGTTTTTAAGATTTTTAATGTCTTAAATTTTAAAAATATCTTTTTAGTTTTAGAACTCCAGTTGTAAAGAATGACTTTCCATCTGCTTGTCAGTTGTCAACACCTTATGGCCGGCTTGCGTGTTTCCAGCCTCAACAGCAGCAAATACCCACTACTCCACTACACAATTTACAGGTTCGCTAAGCTTTGTCTATAATGGTATCTGTTAAAGTGTCAATTTCAAGGGCTTTATTTTTACAGCATCTAGTTGTTAGGAAAGGTTTTAAAGACTTGTCCATTTCTAGTCCCATTAGGCAAAGCTCTTTTCTGATATCCTCATAAGGGTGCCTTGTGACTTTAAAGAGGTTAGTTATTCAAGAAGCTAATGAAGTTTTTTTCATTAATTAGGCCAGTGAATACAGTTTAATAGCTAGACAAAATTTCTCTTTTAATCTAGGTTTTTAGTCCATTTATCTATTTAAACCAATCATTGGCTGATTAATATATAAGTAAAGTTTCAAGAATATCAGAATAACAATATGAGATGCTAGTAGAATATATTTTAAAATAGGTATTGTAAAATAAGAGAACATTTCTTGCTGATGAGGTGATTACATTGCCATTTGGAGAAAAATTATACACTCTCCTGACATCAGTACAAAAATTAGTTTTTAATAACTATATCTGAGAGGCAGCTGGTAGAAAGTATGGGTTTTGAAGGGAGACTGCCTTGCCATGAATCTTGGCCTTACTAACTACCTTTTGCAAGTTACTTAAATTCTCTGTGCCCATTTCGTCATCTATAAAATAAAGATAATAAAGATCATCCCGTAGGATGATCGTGAAGATTAATTTAGTTAATATATATGTAACTCACAAAACAGCCTGGTAAGTAAAACAAAACTTAGTAAATAGAACAGCAAAAAAAAAACCATGTTATTAATTATGCAAATCAAGAAATAAAAAAAATTATCTGACAGAATGTAGAACAGTGATCACCAGGGGCTAGAAGAAGGAAAGAATAGGGAGTTTCTTTAATGGATATAGAGTTTCAATAAGAGATGATGAAAATTTCTGGAGATGGATGATGGTAATGATTGTATAGCAGTGTAAATGTACTTAATGCCACTGAATTGTATTTAGTTTAAAAATGGCTAAAATGGTAAATTTAATATTATCTGTGTTTTACTATAATTTTTAAAAATAATGGAACAAAAAATTAGCTGACCATAGAATATATTATGTTTCTGTAGTAAAGGTGTTTTGAGGATTGAAACAGTACTATAAATTAAAAACAGGAGAAAGATGAGCAGGTTTGCCCATACATGCTTCAAAACATATTTATTAAGCCATTTCTTATGTCAGGCCCTGTTCCAGTTAAAATCTAAAAGTCAAGTCAGACATGACCACATGAGGGGCTAGGGCCTGCTTGAAGAGGCACAGTGTAGCTGGAGCTCAGGCAGGGTCCTGCGTGATCCTTGGGGTTCTGCTGGGCCCTTTGAGGGTTCACCCCAAGAGGGAAAGGAAGCTGTGGAATAGGTTGGAGCCAGAAGTAAAATGACCTTATTTGCCTTTTGAACAAGTTACTTTGGCTGCAATGAGGAGACTAAGGGGGATGTGGAATGTCCACATTGTTATTGAATTAGAAGTAAGTCAAAATTACTTTATTCTAAAAACTGTCAACAGTTAGGAGGAAATGACATTTAATTGCTTTTTTCCCTCTTAGAAATTTTCAGTGCAAGTGTGAGAGGAAGCTTCAAAAGGAAGAGGCAGGTAGGGGGTAGGGAAGGGCCTTGATGAAATTCTGACTTAATGAAAAATAAGAGGCACATATTTCAAAGCCTAATACTTTCTCACAGAAAACATGTCATGACTCAACAGTGTATTCCACCTTACAGGTTAATAAATACTTCAAAATTAATGGAACAAAAAGCTGCCAATAGACTATACTATTATATACATATAACTATATTTCCATAGTAGAAAGGAGATTGCTTGGGAGCGTCTACCACTTGGGATCTAAAGCAAGACTTGGTTAAACTGAAGTTTATTCAGACCTTGTTTCAATTTAGTTAGTTAACTAATCCGGTGTTCTTTGTGGCTCCAGCTTCCTTGTCAGTTCAGAATAATTCCTTTCACTGTTCTCTGTCTGTTCAAAGCATAGGTCCATAGAATGTTCTAGCATAAGGGAAGGGAGAAGGGGCATGTTGTGTATATAGTACTTCAGTTCAGAGTTTGCTGAGGAAGGTACGAAGTTTAAATTAAGTAAGTTGTTGAAGATCACCCAGCAAAAAGGGGGCACTGCTGAAGTTTGCATTTGTCGGATTAACTCTGGAGCTCTTCCCACCTTAGCATACTGCTTCCTTTATAATGTGATGATGCTAAATGAGAAGAAAGAATATAGATATAATTGTATGTTTATATGTGTATGTATGTATGTAAAAAGGTTTTTATAAGAAGAGAATAGGTGAAAAACGATAGTATATAAATTTATATGTCGGACATTAAGTGGTTCTTTCCTTCTTAAATCTTTGACTATGTATTTAGGTTAAGTAAAGCCAAGTTGGAGGGGGAGACCTTGGAAGTTTGTCTATGTATTAATTTATTAAGTTTCTTTCTTTGAATCAAGTATGTAAATTCTCTCTTTGGAATATTGTGACCAATACTTAATTACTTAAGATTTAAGATAATTTTTAAATTAGAAGCATTTCACTGAACTAAATGTAAGCTAGTTTCTCGGGCATATTCTTTGAACCTTTGAATCTATATATTTTAACTACTTAGATTTCAGCAACCTCATCAACAAATGAATGCATTTCGGTTAAAGGGAGAATTTATTCCATATTGAAGCAGATAGGAAGCGGAGGTTCAAGTAAGGTAAGTATCTTAAATATTTAAGAAACAAAAATATTTTGTTCTTTGTTGTCTCTGTCTTTTTACCTTTTGGGTCTTTCTTTTTTCTTAACTTCTAGGGACCTGTGTTGCCCTTGATCCAAAAAATCCTTCTCATCCACTGCTCCAATCCCCTCTCTCCCACCGATGACATCTCTTTAAACCTTTTTCCTAATTATAATCCCCTCCTCTTCTATTGTTTTCAAATTTCTTCTCTAAATAGCATTAACATTGACTTGGGAATGGGAAATGACAGCTATGTGTTATCACAGAACAATCTTTCTAAAAGTTAGACCATGGTGTAAATGACTAATATGCGTAGAATAATTCAGCAAGGTTTTTGGACTAATGGATTTTGTTTTGAGTTTTTCATTTCAGAGCTAGAGTTCAGTAACAAAATGAATTTCTGGAATTGTACTAGATCATTTCCTAAATTTATCTGAGTTGTAAATTTATGTGGTTCTGATTCTCTGGAAAGAAGGCGTCTTAGGAGTTGCCTGAGCTTACCATTCAGTGCCTTTCATTTGGCTCTCTTCCAGCTGCCCTCTCCTGCTTTATTTCACTCCGCAGCTCACCATCTAGGTGCTCTGTAGCTTACTTGATTGGTTTGTTGTTTGAGTCCTCTGGCACTTGAATGTGAGTTCCATCAGGACAGGGATGTTTGCTCCGTTATCTAGAATAGTGCCTAAAACACAACAGAGACTGAAGTATTTGCTGAATGTATGAACTGTTCCTCCTCAGCTGTTTTGTTATTACAAGTTGTTATGGATGATATATAAAACAAAGTCTATTAAGTTTGTTTTGAGTTTTACTGTATTTTTCTAAGCCAGCTACAATAACTAGACTTGCTTAGTACTATCTTGTTAACTTATTACAAATAAGTTACATACATTACCATGTATAGCAACTGTTCAGTAATAATAGTATCTTCTCTGTATACATTTCCTTTGTTACTTCCATGGGAATAAAGGGACAATGCAATTGATTTTTATCAGTATATTAGAATTAGCTGATTTAGTTGCTTTAATATAAATTCCTTGGTTAATATTTATTACTCACTAGTTATTTAGCTATTTTTTAATAGTGTCAAAGTAAGATAATTATTTACTTAACATTTTCAAAGGATGTAGAATAATCTTAAAAGTGTTCTAAATATTTTTCCACGGAAGATAATGAAGACATAAGTTTACTTAAGTCAAGGGTCAAGTACTAGAGCTATTACTGGCCCATAGTTTCTTTCTTTTGGTATCAATGATGTACAATCTTATAAAGGTTTCACATGAGCAATATTGTAGTTACTACATTCACCCCTATTATCAAGTACCCCCCACCAACCCCATCGCAGTCACTGTCCATCAGCATAGTGAGAGGCTCTAGAGTCACTGCTTGTCTCTGTGCTCTGCTGCCCTCCCCGTGCCCCCCCCACATGATGTGTGCTCATCATAATGCCCCTTAATCCCCTTCTCCCTCCCTCCTGACACCTCCTCCTCCACCCCTCCACTTTAGTAACCTCTAGTCCCTTCTTAGAGTCTGAGTCTGCTGCTGTTCTGTTCCTTCAGTTTTTTTTTTTTGTTCTTATACTCCACATATGAGTGAAATCATTTGATACTTGTCTTTTTCGGCTTGGCTTATTTCACTGAGCATAATACCCTCTAGCTCCATCCATGTTGTTGCAAATGGTAGGATTTGTTTTCATCTTATGGCTGAATAATATTCCATTGTGTATATGTACCACATCTTCTTTATCCATTCATCTACTGATGGACACTTAGGTTGCTTCCGTTTCTTGGCTATTGTAAATAGTACTATGATAAACATAGGGGTGCATATGTCTTTTTCAAACTGGGCTGCTGCATTCTTACGGTAAATTCCTAGGACTGGAATTCCTGGGTCAAATGGTAT
>JAVSCE010011993.1:0-18406 GCA_032199065.1 Smutsia gigantea | reverse complement strand
ACACTGCAAACCTAAGTGCTAGACACAGGAGATTACAAAGATTAATGACACTTTTCCTGCCTTCCAGGAACTTCCAGGCTGCTTCAGGGCAGTGACTTTCCAGGTTCTGAAGAAATTCAAGCACAGGCTTACATGGACACCTAATAAAGGTGTTTGTAGAAAGGATTCCAGCATTAGCTGGAGGATTGGAGTAGTTCAGTCATTTCCAAATTATGCTCTAGACCAAGGGGTTTCTTCAGAGTACACTATGAGGGTAGGTGAAATGGTAAGTGGCTGGGCCTTCAGGACTATGCCCTGTTTGGAATCAAAATCCAGAATAGTTGTGATCTTAAATTTCTAAAAGTAATCTTATTTGCACCAAAGTGAAAAGTTTTAAAACCACAAGCCTGTATCTTCTTTAAAGTCCTTTCCAAGTTTGAGTTTATGATTATAATACATTATTTATACAAATCTTAATGAGAGCTATTAAAGTCCTCAGAATTGAGTCAAACATTTATTACTATTGTATTTTATCTCTTTAAATATGTTTACACTTACATAATGCTCCTGTTCATCTTCTAGATCATCTTTGTCCACAAGAATTTTTTGAGGTGCTGTTTTCAATTGTTTTGGTGATAATATAGTTGAATCAATATTTTCCATTCGTTCTTTCTCAGTGGTCACTTTTACTTTGAAAGTGTGAAAAGGTGTTGGTACCTCTCCCACATTTAAGTACATAGGCTCCCCTTCAAATATCACTCCTTCACAATCACCATCCTTAAAACCAGGAGGCTGGTAATCTGGGGGTGTAACTGCAAAAAAGTTAGTATAAATTTGTTGTCCGTGAAATTGAAGAAAATATTATTATATTAAAATTATGATATATATCTTATAAAATATATGTAGATTGGAGAAATTTCAAATAGTATAGAGGGCATGAAATAAAAAATAAAATCACTGTCCTACTGTTTCCAAGTTCCTATTTTATTACCTAAAGGTAACCTTTTTTTTTTCACTTGACTAGCAGTGTGACATTGAGGAAATTATTTCTCATCCTTGATTCAGTTTTCTCATCTGTTAAATGGGAAAAATCATTGTATCTACATCATAGGATCATAATAGTCATTAAATGAATTAAACTGCTCAGAGCAGAACTGGCTCACAGTAAGTATTCAAAAAGCTGTTATTATTGTGTTATGTTCTTCTAGATGATATTATGCATGTAAAATAAATTTCATACATATAAATCCTTAAAAAAACACAAATGAGATCATAGTGTTCTATAGCTAGCTGTTTTTAATGTCTCTTTTTAATCGGCTTTAATATTTCTTGGATAACATATCAGCACATTCTTTTTAATAGCTTGCACAGTATTCTATTATATAGATGCACTCTAATTTGTTTACTCAATCCTCCAATGAAGGACGCTCAAAATTATTTCCATTTTGTTCCTATTTTAACCAATCTACAATGAAAATCCTTACAAACATATAACCTTGCATATTTGTGTAAATATATTCCCAAGATACTTTTCTAGCTGTAGAATTTCTGGATTAAAGAGACTGCATTTAAAATTTTGATACTACCAAATTGTCCTCTAAAAATGTTGCACCTATACATATTCCCTCAAGAGTGTATAAAAGTGCCTGCTTCTGCCAAACCCTCACCAATAGTGAGTTTACAAGTTTTACTGATCTGGTAAGTAAAAAACGGTATCGCATTGTTTCATTTCTTTAATTATGAGTGAGGTTGTACCTCATATATGTTCATATCACTGGAGTAGTTTGTGTATATTTTAAAGCCTATTTTTTCATATCTTTTTCAAATACTGATATTAAATGTAATTTTATAATTTCAAAAAATAAATAACAATTTAATTGCTTAAAAACATTTGGGATGGAAACCAATTGTTTCAGTAATAAAATATACAAGGACCAACTGAAACAGGATGTATTGCAAATAGTACCTTCATCGTAGTAAAAAAGTTTCATGGTCAAACAAACATCATTAGGTAAAGGTCCCAAATTTTGCATTAGGATATAAATCTTGCGAATGAGGAGAATGCTTGCTTTCTTGATGTCAGCAGATGACATAATAGATTCACTGCTTTGGTTTTTACTAGAAGAGAATCACGCATTAATTTCTTTTATGACACCCATGGCCTCTAGTACCATAGCTTCACATTTTATTATTTGAGATTCTTATTCCGATTATGGTGTTAAGTTGAAAGTTACCATAAAATGTGTTTTAATATCACTATTATAAAATAGTTAATATCACTAATATCACTTAATATCATTATTATAAACAAATAATTTTATATAAATTAAATTAATATTAATTTTATAGATGTTTAAAGGAAACAAATGACAAGTTTTAATTATATTTCTAATCACTCAAATATGCAATAGCTTTCCTACTCTTTGGTTCTGTTTCACAATTAAAATAGTATACAGCCACAGAATTCCAGCTTGCAAATACTTCAAGGGTATTTTTCTACAGTCACATTTTGATGGGTAATTGGGGATGACTGAGAAGTTTCAGAATTAATCCTGAAATCTGGCTTTATAGTATTAATATGAATAAGTAGTAATCTGTAATACAAAAAGAAAACTATAGAAAAAAATACCTTATGAAGTCCATGATTGGTCCATTAGTGGTGTACTTGAATTTAAATTGGTAACATTCTGAAATTGTCTTAAATAGAAAACACTGCAGTTATGTATGTGATGAACAGAGTATTGGCAACCAAGTAGCTATATACAGCTTTTGTTATGACTCAACATTAAAAATTTTTTTTTCTGCCATGTTAACACCTATTGGTCCTTTGAAACTTTCGAGTTCTAATAGTCAATTCCCATGGTTTGGGATTGGGGCTTCATTCTTGGAGAGATATTTATTCCCCAATCACTGCAATATATGTTATATATACCAGAGGGAAATAACTCCTTAGCTGGTAGGTAAGGGAGGCAGCATATCTCTTACTCTAGCAAAATGGCTTAAGCAATGGGCTTAAATGATTGCTATATGTACTGTAACCACAAGTAAATCATTTAAGCCTTCTATGCCTCAGTTTCCCCAGTCAATAAAAGGAGTTGAAAATAGTACCTATCTTTACAATTAGCAGATGTAATGTTGGGGGGGCACGGGGAGGGCTGTACAACTCAGAGAAGACAAGTAGTGATTCTATAGCATCTCAGTACGCTGATGGACAGTGACTGTAATGGGGTTGGTGGGGGGGACTTGATGAAGGGGGTAGTTTAATAACCATAATATTGCACATGTAATTGTAGATTAATGATACCAAAATAAATTATAAAAAAAAAGAAAATAGTACCTATCTCATTGGGGTTGTGAATACTTATCAAATGGAGTAATTTATACAAAGCTATTAATAAAGTGCCTGGCACACCAAGCATTCAATAAATGTTGGAGCATCAGCAAGGTTGCTCTTTTACTGAAAGAAAAAAATGTGTAACAATAAAATATCTGAAAATAAATGAACATTTTCTGATCAATCAACTAATTCATAGCCTGATTTTTTTGTCATTATGGACATATGTTATGCATTAATTGCAGGCATGAGTATCAAAGATGTATTCCCAGCCCTACTGAAGCTCTACTTTTATTGCCTTCTTTATATTTAAGTGCTCATATAGAGATAGGGATCAGCTAGCTTTCTTCCTCAAAAATCTTCTTCATGACTGAATGAAACACTGTATTATAACAACTACAGTGTAATGATAAGCACCCAGATCATGAACTAGCCTTTTTAGGTCCAAATTCTGGTTCTACCCCTGTTACCTTAGGCAAGACACCTTGTATCTAGGTTTCCTTATCTATAAAGTAGAATAATAATGGTAGTTACCTCATGAAGGCTGTGATGAACAAATGAGATAACACATACAAAGTCCCAAAGAACAGAGCCTAAAAGAATAGTAAGCACTCAATACATTTTCCCTCTTTGTTCCTTGTTTTATGGCTTTCCCTTTCATATCCTGTCATCCCTTCTTTCCTTTATCAGATGAATGGGTAGATGTGACAGGACTTGGATGAAATACTCAAAGTTTAAGGATGAGTATTTTCTTTTTCTCAAACTCAACCTCTTTCATAATTCTGTAAAAATAATATTGTAAAGAACCAGAAGTCAGAAGAATTACATTATTTCTAACAATTTGTGGCTTTGTGGGCTGGGATCAGTGGTCACATCATCTCTCTTGGAGTAAGTGTATTAATCTGTTTCAAGTTAATACAAGCCCTGTCTTACTTCATAATAGTCTTTACGAGGTTCAAATGTGAAAATATATGTGAACATGCATTGATTAAAGCACAATTAAAAGCATAAGATATTATATCATAATTTTATGTTATTTTTAGATATTAGAAACATGTTTCTTTAACATAAGCATACTTACTTGAGGATCTTCTGGATTGGTGTATACCTATTTAAAAGTAATTTACATTTGAGTTATATAAGGCTAAATGTTCAAGGAGAACTAAATTGGATGTTTAGACTAAACTATTAAATGAACTCAGAAAAACAAAATAGAAAATGATCCCCCAAAATATTAATGTTGCTTTTTTTCCATTGAATAAATCAGTTGTTTGAATAAAGTGACATAATCTATGGTTTTAGTGTTATTTAATTAAGCTAGGCCAAATTTCAGTCTTTAAAAAAGAATATAAAATTTAAAAATACTCACAGCTAGAACAACCATCCTTAGCTGAAATATAATAAAGAACAAAAGTCTTACTTTTTTATTCTATAAAGTATTTTTTCATGATGGATCATAAAAATTCTTTGTCCTATTACAACATTTATTTCTAATAAGAAATAATCTTGCAGAAAATAGATTTCATATGATGCATATAAAGCAATACCTTAGATATCCTTCTCTATTCCGCAAAATATTTTTTCTAGTTGATTTACTGAATGAAAGTTGAAATTCATGTCATTAACTTAAAAGGAAACAGGGCATTACTGCTAGTTACAAGGAAAATATATATTGTGAAATAGCACATTAAATCTTAACAATGTGAAACTAATTTTGAAAAAAGAAACAGTAGAGAGTTCAGAGTACTTCTCACTTAAAGGAAGAGGCTTTAGAGACCGTAAGGAACAGAAAATCACTGAAGTCATTCACTCAAGTTATTGGCGAACAATCTGGGTCATCCTCCTTGATTTGGATCTTTTCCTTATTCTCCACAACCAATGCATCGACAAATCTGGTTAAGTTCTGCTGCCAAATATGTCCTGAATCTTTTCTTCAGTTTTTTCTTCCTCTGCCACCCTGGTCTAAACCACTATTATTTTTCACCCATTCTGCAGTAATGGATTACTATTCTCCTTAATTCCAATTTTATTCTTCTTTTACAGTATATTCTCTAAATAGCAGCCAGAGTGATTTTTTAAAATTTAAAATATAAATCAAATGATGTTACATTTCTATTCAGAACCTTCAGATGGCTTTTATTTGCACCTAAAATAAAATCTAAACTCCTTGACTGCACAGCCCTGAATGCTCTGGCCCTGCCCATCTCCCTAGCCTTATCTCATTCCACTGTCCCACATTGATCATCGCACTCCAAACATACTGATATTCTTTTTTTCCTTGAACTCTTCCAAACTCCCCTCCAACTCTTTGCATTTATTGCTGTGCAAAGTCAATGCCTGGCTGGTTTCTTAATATTCAAGTCTTAACTTCTTCAGAGAAGCTCCTCTGCCCACCCTATCTAAAGTTACCCCACCTCTTCATTTAGCACATTCTTTCTCTAAAAATTTTAATGGCATTTAGCACTATTGGAAACAATATGATTTACGTTTTATTTCCCACTATAAAGGGATCATCTTTGTCTTGTTGACAACTGTTGGCCTACCCAGTTCCTACCTAGAATATGTGCCTAACACATAGCAGGTGCTCAATATTTTATTTAATACCTTACTGAGGGAAGTTAGTAACCATGGATAAAACTTTATCTTTTTCACAATTTTGTTTAGGACTGGACTTATATATATGTGATATAAACATATATTTATACATATTGACATAAACATGCTAAGTATACAAAAAGGGTTCTAGTCTATAGTAAAATCTTAATTGAAATTTCACTGATTCAGATTTGTGACAATTTAACCTAGATTACATGGAAATTTATTTTTTAACTCCTGTGAATAAGTAATTTATTAAATTCCAGTATAAACAAGATTGTAGAAGGCATGTGAAACTAACAAATGAACTAATTTAAGACTTTTTAATTCATTAAGTTTTTGTAACTTAACATGTATTGTTAATATAAATAAGTGTTAACAATTAACCAAAACTGGTTTGGCAAAATTTGTTAAGTATTGGTTCTATTAGCTAAATGAGTTGAATACTAGTTTTAAAAATATTCACATGTTCAGACATTTCAGCAACTTGGACTGGCCTATGCCCAAGTTAGTTTAAATTAATGTTTTATTGCATGGTAACTGCTGTTACATTTGTAGAATATAAACTGTAGAAGAAAAGGATAAATAGATATTGACTTACATATTTTTTCTGCAAAGCATCATAGCATCCTCGCATCCTAAAAACAATCAAGGATTCATTTTTAGACTGAATGCACATCCAGAAAATAGTTATTTTAATAAGTCTCTATTATCTCATTAGTAAACAATATAAAGTTTTATTAAAGCTCCCTTATTAACTAGCTTAAAATAATAAAACAAACAAGGTGGCAGAAATAGAAACATGCTGATGGAGACAAGGGAAGTAAGATAGAAAATATCCGACAGCTATTTCTAGGGAACAATAATAGTGAAATGAAGCCTGCTCACCTGGAGCATGAAATAAAAGAAAAATTTAACACAAAAATCCAAAGATTGTAAAAATGGTATCCGTTGTTAAAGGGGGAATCAAAAAATTGGGTTAAACACTGAAAGGTATCCAAAGTACAAAAAAAATATGATTTAAGAAAGAAATTATTTTCTATCATTAGGTATTCTTTTACTTACCACTTCACCAACTGTGTAGACCCTGGACAATTTTTATCTTCTTTCAGAATTTTGACACAAAGATCTAAACACAAAAATGATGATATACTTAATATGGTAAAGAACTAGATATCTGAATGAAGATTATTTTCTTCAATTGTATATTACAAGTATATCATTAATGGCAATGAACTTCCAGATGATTGTTATTAATATAATGAAAGGAAGAAAGGCTATGTGGAATAATCTTTTTACCTTTATTATAAAATGGCATTATAATGATTAGGATGCATGTTGATGGGTAGAAAAAACTTCATTTTTAAAAGCTATGGATCACTCATATGTGGAGTATAAGAACAAAGAAAAAATACTGAAGGAACAAAACAGCAGCAGACTCACAGAACCCAAGAACGGACTAATAGTTACCAAAGGGAAAGGGACTGGGGAAAATGGGCGGGAAGGGAGGGATAAGAGGGAAAAAGGGCATTACGATTAGCAGATGTAATGTTGGGGGGGCACGGGGAGGGCAGTACAACTCAGAGAAGACAAGTAGTGATTCTATAGCATCTCACTACGCTGATGGACAGTGACTGTAATGGGGTTGGTGGGTGGGACCTGATGAAGGGGTAGTTTAATAACCATAATATTGCACATGTAATTGTAGATTAATGATACCAAAATAAAGTATATTAAAAAATAATAATAAAATAAAAAGGAACATCTCAGAAAAAAATAAATAAAAGCTATGGAATACTTAGAGTTAGATATTATGCTTTCATGCCATCATCTTAGAATATTTGCTATGGACCTTTATTCCAGCAAAATACTTATAAAAGGCCAAGAAGTTCCCTGGCTATCAGGGAGAGAGCCCTGCAAGAAAGCAACATGTAAAAAGGACTAAGATCTCTCAGTCTCAGGTTCCTTATCTGATAATACCTAACTCATAGGCCTATAATATGAATGAATAAGATATCATATATTACACAGTGCTTAACATACTGCCCAGCACATAGCTGGTGCACAATATTAGGTACATATTATATGCTGGGCAATAAGTTATTATAGTATAAACAGGCTGTCTTATTTTTACTCCCTTAAAATAACACAAAAACATACACTATCAATGTACAAAGCTATAAATAACACATTCTTATTATCTATTTACTTCATCATTACAAGAGCACTGTCAGGTGAAATTATACTTAAGAAACTGAGGGAAAATTATTTTATGGTTAAGTGCTTTCGAAGGTACTGAATATATATATACATATTTTTTTATTTTGGTATCATTAATATACAATTACATGAGCAACATTATGGTTACCAGACTCCCCCTATTATCAAGTCCCCACCACATACCCCTTTACATTAACTGTCCATCAGCATAGTGAGATGCTATAGAATCACTACTTGTCTTCTCTGAGTTGTACAGCCCTCTCTGTGCCCCCACCCGCTACATTATGTGTGCTAACCGTAATGCCTCTTTTTCCCCCTTATCCCCCCCTTCCCAATTCTAAATATATTTTTTAAAAAACACTTAGGAGTCCACACAAAAACTTGTACATGAATGTGGCATTATTTATAACAGCCCCAAAGTGGAAACAATTCAGATGTTCGTCAACTGATGAATGGATAAATAAAATGTTGTATATACATATAATGGAATATTATTCAGCAATAAAAGAGAATGAAGTATTAATCCATGCTACAATATGGATGAAATTTGAAAACATTATGCTAAGTGAAAGAAGCCAGTAACAATGGACCATATATTATATGATTCCATTTATATGAAATGTCTAGTATAGGCAAATCCATAGAGATAGAAAGCAGATTGGTGTTTGCCTAGCAATGGGGTGACTGGGAAAGTGGAGAGGGACTTAATAGATAAGGGGTTTTCTTTTGAAGTGGTGAAATGTTCTAAAATTGACTGTCATGATGGTTGCACACCTCTTTGAATATACTAAAAATCACTGAATTGTGCACTTTAAATGAGTGGATTGTCAGTATGTGAATTATGTATCTCAATAAAGTTATTAAAAAACAAAATCTCTAAATCAAAAATTATGGTTTTAGTGCAGTCCTAAATAAAAATAACATGTTTAAAGGAAAAAGTTTCAAAATAAAAATATTACCATCTACATATCTTGCTCCATAAGCACATTCTGGAAATAGTCCTCTCAAATACGTGATGCAGGATACGGAAACTGCTAGGAGCCTCTTCACTAGTCCTGAAGACTGCTGCTCTGTTGTTACCTTACTGGGAAATACCAATGCACTCTAAACTCAAGGGAAATCAAGACATTTCATTTAGATTTATTAAATATATCAATGCACTGCAAATTCAAAGGAAATTGAAACATTTTATCTAGATTTATTTTTTTTAAGTCTTCCTGAACTTAAAATAGATCTAATTTTGCATAAACATGGTACGTTCCCAAAGAATTCCTAACCATAATGGCTAATTATCCCCAGAAACTTAGAGTGGCTTCTAAGATATGAGGGTGATTCCAATGTAGCAACCTAAAGGTAACATGCAAAAAGTGTTTAAGCAACATGTTAAAAATTCCCTTGAAAGTTGTCTGTAAATACACAATCCATGGACAGATAAACATTAATTTTCTCTTTAGTCACTGACTAGGTTTAACACAGGCTCCTGTAATGCAAGATCTGTGCAAAGATGACAATTTTATCTGTGTCTGTGGGGCATGGACATTCATTTTCTAGTAGTAAATTAATAAAATCATAATTAATTAATACCTAATGTAAACTGAACTTAAACCAGTGATTTAATGCAGTACATCAAACATCCAATAGAACGCTCTCTGAATTTGAAAGTTTACCAAGTATCTTCACTTCTTAAAATATGGTGTTTACTGATATCATTGAATCCTCAAACAGCTTCTAATTTTCAAATATAAAAATAGTTGAGATTTCAAGAAACAATAAGATAAGCTAATTAAAATATGTTAAAATACAAGAAATCATACCACGGATGTTCTTTGCAGTTGTGCAGTGGCCATCCTCTGATAAAGTTATTTTCTTTAATTCAACCTAGGAGACAAATACAAGCTTTAACTTCAGATCTAATCTAATATTCCAGTTTACTACATGTAAAGTCAAGAAGGACTTTACATGAATAAGTAAAAATAAATTTTATGTAAATATTTTTATGTGAATAAATTTTATGTAAGTAAATTACTTCACAGCATTCAAGCGCTGGCAACATCACACAGATAATGAAAAGCAGCCCCTACCAAACCCTTTAAAATAATTTTTGTTTTAAATTTGTAGTTTCAAAATATCAGATCAGGCAACTTCCATTCACTGAACTTTAGCATGACTCTGGATATAACATTTTCGTACTCTATTGAACAACCATAAAAGGGAAACCAAAAATATTCCAGAATTTTTTTGGACTGATCCTAATTTCTCAATTATAACTTGCTATTTTGACGTTAAGTTTCATTTTTTGGGGTACCAATTTCATTTTTCTTAAGACAATTCAATTAAAATTATTCACAGAAAAGTCTATTTACTGTAAATGTTCAACTTTAGCCTTATAAGGCCTGGACTAGACGCCAGAGTTAACCTATCTCGAGACCTCTTGTGACAAGTTAAGCAGGTATACATCTTTTTCCCCGAATATTTCACCATTAAGACTTTAAGAAACTTAAAAGTAGGCAGGGGGTGACAGAAAAAGAGATCAAAAAGTAAAAAAAAAAAAACCCAAAAAGCAAAGAAACAGAAAAGAAGAAAGAAATATTATTACACAACGTCTGAGGGCCGGCGCCAGCTACCAGCAGAACCGCGAGACTTGGCGCTTTCTTTGGCTCCTGCGCATGCGCCTTCCTTCAACGGTTACGGGCAGTAGCGCGACAGTAGTCTTGTGACTCCGGTTCAGGTCACCTTTCCCGCCTGGAGCAGCGCAAGGCACGCCGGGAACCCCAAGAGCCTGAAGGCCACGTCTCAGCCAGAAAAGCCGGATGTGAGCAAGGGAAGCTGACATAATTGCATGTGCAAAGCCTTTCCGATATAAATCCCAATGTACAGCGACCAAGAGTGTTCTCAAGTATCATTTAATCAATCATATTGATTTTTTATTATTTTCTAATTTTTGGATTTTGTTATTGGATCTACTACATATTGCATTCCCAGTTTATAGTCTCCCGTGTCTTCAGGAAAGCAGTGGCTGCAGCAGTCTCCTACTTACGTATTTCTACCGCGCTATGTCTGTCTGTGGGGACTGTGGACAGCTGAATGTAAGTAGTGGCTGATTTAGAAACAAAATAATACAACCAGCTGGTAGCTAGTTGGAGATTGTCTAGTAGTACAAGCTTCTTAGTTTATAGATTGTTACATACCCAAATAAGTTGTGTTAATAGTGTAAACATAACAATTATCCATAAACTTGGGTATGTCTCCATTCAGTTGGAAAACACCACCCCAGATATGAAAAGGTTTGCTCAGAGGTAATTAGAGAAGACGACAACACTGTTTTCAGAGTCAGAAATAGTGAAAATCCCCTGGTCTAATAATTATTTTGCTTTGTATTTCTTTTACTTAAAGATTACAAAGGGCTTTCACATTCACTATTTTATTCTTCTTACTCTTTGCTTCTTCCAAGAACCTTGTGAGGAAGACACAAGGATCAGCCCTATTTTAGAGATGAGTAAACTGGTTCAGGTGAATTTGGTTTCCCACCATCACGACTAATTTCAGCATTGGCGGTGAGGGGGGCACTGCACTACCTAATGATGACATATCAAGTTTATGATATGGTGCTTCATATTAAATTTATTTTTGAATCAATAACTGTAGTAAAAACAAAAAATATATGAAAAACTATTTATAGATCATCTGTGAATCATGGAATCAGAACAGTGCTGTAAGGGAGGAATAATTTCTCCTCTACCTTCACAGAGTCTACAGCTGGGCCTATGAATTTAATTGACAGAAGATAGATTAACAGGAGAAAAGCATACAAGTTTTAATTTTTTTTTTACATGTACATGGAAAGCTTCACAAGAAAAATGAAGAACCAAAGAAACAGAATTGCCTGGAAACAGGTCAATCTGTTATCAGTGACACTCCTGGTGCCTAGATTATGGTATTTAAACAGATCTCCTTGGAGAAATGGCTGATTCCAGGTCTGAGGCAGGAATTGCTCAAGACAAGCCTGCAATGGCTTATATCAGAAAGAAAAGGAGCTATTAAATAGTACAAATATTATGCCAAATATAGGGACTCAGGATTCTGGAGCCAATCTGAGTGAGTTCCCACTGACTAAAGATGGTTTAATATGAGCATCAATAAAGATAAAACTGCAATGGATTGAAACACATAAAATATGGTGAAACCCATGAATTCATGATAAAAAAATAACTCAATGTTTTTCAGTGCCTGGGCCTTATTTGGGTCTTAATTTAAACAAATTATTTTAAAAAATATGTAAGATGGGGAAATGTAAACATTGACATGATGTTTGATGACATTAAGAAATTATTATTTATTTTAGGTGTGATGATGGTATTATGATTATATTTATTTAAGAGTACCTTTTAGAGATACACATTGGAGTGTTTACATATGAAATAATCTGAGGTCTAGGATTTACTTCAAAAATAATCTGGGTAGTGGGAAGGTAAATAAAATATGACTGGCCATATTTTGATAACTGTTGAAGCAGGGTAATAGTTTTAGTTTTACAGGGGCTCATTTTACTATTATCTCTACTTTTATATACATTTAAAATTTTCCATAATAAAAATTTCTTTAAAAAACTATGTGGCCACAAACATGAAAAATGTCAACTACAGATGCAAGGATTCAACATTTGTAATGATGTTGAGTCTACCCAAGTTTATATATATATATGTAATTACATATGTAGCAGTTCAATTATATATGGTAATTCAGTATAAATATAAATGTATCAATTCAAATAAAAATTCTGAGATAATTTTCTAGGAAACTTGATGAGCTGATTTTAAAAACTTACACAGAAAAGTTAATGTGTACAAAACGCCAAAACAACTTTGAAAAAGAGGGACAAACAGGAGTGGCAGTGGAGTCTTGCCTTACTAGACATCAGCACATATATAAAGCTGTTTTAATTAACACTGTGGTATTGACAATGCAATAGATAAAAAGAACAGATCTATGAGCTCAGAAACTGACCCATGTGTATATGGGAATTTTACTTATAACAGAGGTTTTCCATCAAAATGGGAAAACAAAATCACATGATACACAAAACCAAATTCCACATGAAATAAAGACCTAAAAGCAACAATAACTAAAAAAAAAATACCCACACATACTCTAAAACTATGAGTATTGAATTAAATGAGTGTATCTTTATTACATTGGGATAAAGAAAACCTTAAGACACAAAAAGTATAGATCATAAGGTAAAAGCTGAATATATTTTTCTACATCAACATTTAAAGTTTTCATATAGAAAAGAGTCATTATAAGCAAGGGTAAAATAAAGGTTAAAGCCTGAAAGAAGATATTTTTGGTATATGTAACTGTTAAAGATTAGTAACCAGAATATATTTTTAAAACTCCAAAGTCACTAAGAAAAAGCAACAATACAAGAGAAAAATAAACAAAGATATGAACAGGCATTTCACAGTAAAGTCAAATGGTCAATAAATGTGTGAAAAGATGCTTGACTTCTTTAGTAATTAGGAAAATGGAAATTGTAAAACATAATAGTGCATCTCCCCACCAACCCTGCTATCTCCACCCAGGTAACAACTCTAGCAATTAGATATATAAACATGCATTCTTTTTTCCATGAATGTAGTAACATATATTACTATCAATAAAGATATTTTGAATTGATGAATCAAGGAATAGTTCGGTGAGAATCAGATAATAGTAGATCATGCATGAGTTGTGTTCAAAGGAATAAGAAGAGTTTTACTAGGAAAATATGGAGGAAGCTGGGATTTCTAGAGCTTATTCCTAATGTCTTCATAACTAAATTTTCCCAGCTGAAAATCTGTGTTTTTAGGTAAATTATCAAAGTAATGAGGGAATAAAGGTAAACTTTACTGCTCTTATTTTGTTGACTTTGTTCTATTGATCTCCTTTACTAGGGCTCTTGTTGATGGTTTACTGTACCTACTTTGTCTCCAAAACCATTGGGAGAGGGAGGTTGCTGATCTGGTTAGATTTTAAATGAAACTGAAATGAAAGTTCACTTCCTCATTGTGGATACCTCATGTGACAAGTTCTAATTTCTTTTTAAAGTCAATTTAACTGAAGTATCTTTGCTGTCTTTGAAATCTTTGGAAAGAGCCCTCCTTCAAGCATTCTCAGTATTGGAGCACCTGCTGGTTCTATCATGTATGTACTGTCTGTTTTTTTTTTCTCTCGTTTGGTCTTTAAACCCTCCATTTGTGTTTTTAACTTTCTTCATCTGCCAAGTTTTAAATCTTTGGTTTCAGGAAGTATACTAAAAAATCATGTCGTTTGATTTGCCTCTTCTTTTTTTGACTAGAAAGAATCTATTTTTGAAAAGTTAATGTCTGCTTCAGCATTAAGCCTGAGGCTGAAACAAGGATTTCTTTGGAATATAACTTGGATTTACATGGTTTAAAAAAATCTGTTTTGAATTAAAAAGGAATAGCAAAGAAAGTACAGTCCAGTTTGAGGGAGCTAGTCACTGAATTTCTGTAAAAGTCTTTTGATATTAAGTAGAGAAGTGTTGTTTTAAAAAATAACTGCTTCCTTTGAAATAGATACCTTGATTATTGGGAAAAAAGCTAAAAAAACAGAATGACTCTGGGATTTGGCAATACATGTAAGATGTCTTTTAATTACCTGTAAATGTTGTGAATATTTAAATAGGCAAGTTAAGAAGAGCTCATCTATTCAAAACTTATGAAGATAAACTGATTTTTCAAAGGTTGACCTTCTGCTTAGGGTTTTTTTTAAAAACGAAAAAGGATTTCTCTTGATTAGATTTGTCAGCAAATCCATAAAGTCCCTGCTTCCCTCCCCACTACACCTCTCCTTGGATGTTCTATACTACCTTGGATGTAAGTTTGGTACACCCGATTGAGGGAAATTTCTGAAAATCACTTTTTAAAGTGGTACTAGGTATTAGAAATAGTATTACCGACATAAATTCGTAGTTCCTCCCTGGACTATATTTCCCAGAAACTTTCCAGTATAATTCTGACTTGTGATATTCTGTCCCTTTGACAGACTGCATTGGTTCTTTTTTGTTACAAAAAAAATATGGTCACAATATATACAACCAATAGCTACTGTTTCTGTGCCACCTTTCCTTCAGCAGAATGCAGTGTCTGGCCTGGGTGCTCCTGCTGTGCTCCTCTGCAATGGCGCACCTGCGCAGAGATCCCACGCTGGATCATCACTGGGAGCTCTGGAAGAAAGCCTACGGCAAACAATATGACGCAAAGGTAGGTGCGATTGCCACGTGAGCGATTTGCTTGTACTCGATTACCCCATGCTTTCTCCCTCTCAAAATTATATTTTTACACTCAGCTTTTTCAATAAATGTTATGCACTGATTTCTTGCCAGATTCTGTTCTTGGTGCTGGTGATACAGCAGGAGACAAAACAAAGTTCCTGTTTTTATGGAGCTTATATCCTAGTCGGAGAGATAGAAGATAAGTAAATAAATAAGCAGATAGCATGCAAGGCAGTGATAAGTGCAGTGGGGAAAAATAAAGCAAGGCATGGGGACGGAGAGAAGGGTCAGGATGACAGCTGTGAGAGGCTGGGAGGGATGATCTAATACATATGATAGAATGGTCAGGCAAGGCCACACAGAGAACGTGACATTTGAACAGAGAATTGTTAGAAGCCAGGGAGCAAGCAAAGTAGATAACTGCAGTGGTTCCAGGCCAAAGGTGGCAAAGTACATTCTTGAGAAACAAAAAGTCCTTTATTCGGTCACTGGCACATAGAAGAACTAACAGATGTTTCTTGACTCTCACTTCCACTTTGCAATTTTGTTTTTATTTCAAAGCACACTTGATCACTTTTTAATTTATTTATTTATTACTTTGGTGTCATTAATGTACAACTACATGAGCAACATTGTGATTATGAGATTTCCCCTATTATCAAGTCCCCACCACATACCCCGTTACAGTCCCTGTCCATCAGTGTAGTAACATGCTATAGAGCCCCTTCTTGTCTTCTCTGTGTTATACTGTCTACCCTGTGCACCACCCAACATTATGTGTGCTAATCATAATGCCCCTTATTCCCCTTACTCCTCCCTTCCCACCGATCCTCCCCAGTCCCTTTCCCTTTGGCAACTGTTAGTCCATTCTGGGGTTCTGTGAGCCTGCTGCTGTTTTGTTCCTTCAGTTTTTCTTTGTTGTTATACTCCATAGGTGAGTGAAATCATTTCGTCTTTCTCCACCTGGCTTATTTCACTGAGCATAATACCCTTTAGCTCCATCCATGTTGTTGCAAATGGTAGGATTTATTCTGTTCTTATGGCTGAATAATATTCCATTGTGTATATGTACCACCTCTTCTTTATCCATTCATCTACTGATGGACACTGAGGTTGCTTCCATTTCTTGGCTATGGTAAATAGTAATGCTATAAACATAGGGGTGCATATGTTTTTTTCAAATTCGGCTGCTGCATTCTTAGGGTAAATTCCTAGGAGTGGAATTCCTGGGTCAAATGGTATTTCTATTTTGAGTTTTTTGAGGAACGTCCATACTGCTTTCCACAATGGTTGAACTAATTTACATTCCCACTAGCAGTGTAGGAGGGTTCCCCTTTATCCACATCCTTGCCAACATTTGTTGTTTGTCTTTTGGATGGTGACCATCCTCACTGGTGTGAGGTGATATCTCATTGTGGTTTTTATTTGCATTTCTCTGATGACTAGTGATGTGGAGCATCTTTTCATGTGCCTGTTGGCCACCTGAATTTCTTCTTTGGAGAAGTGTCTGTTCAGATCCTCTGCCCATTTTTAATTGGGTTATTTGCTTTTTGTTTGTTGAGGTGCATGAGCTCTTTGTATATTTTGGATGTCAACCCCTTGTTGGTATGTCATTTACAAATATATTCTCCCATACTGTACGATGCCTTTTTCTTCTGCTGATGGTATCCTTTGCTGTACAGAAGCTTTGTAGTTTGATATAGTCCCACTAGTTCATTTTTGCTTTTGGTTCCATTGCCTGGGAAGATATATTGATGAAGAAGTTGCTCATGTTTATATTCAAGAGAGTTTTGCCTGTATTTTCTTCTAAGAGTTTTGTGGTTTCATGACTTACATTCAGGTCTTTGATCCATTTCGAGTTTACTTTTGTTTATGGAGTTGGACAGTAATCCAGTTTCATTCTCTTACATGTAGCTGTCCAGTTTTGCCAACACCAGCTGTTGGTGAAGCTGTCATTTCCCCATTGTATAGCCATGGCTCCCTTATCATATATTAATTGACCATATATGCTTGGGTTAATATCTGGACTCTCTATTCTGTTCCACTGGTCTATGTGTCTGTTCTTGTGCCAGTACAAAATTGTCTTGATTACTGTGGCTTTGTAGTAGAGATTGAAGTTGGGAAGTGAGATACCCCCTGCTTTATTCTTCCGTCTGAGGATTGCTTTGGCTATTTGGGGTCTTTTGCGGTTCCATATGAATTTTAGAACTATTTGTTCCAGTTCATTGATGAAGGCTATCGGTATTTCGATAGGGATTGCACTGAATCTGTAGATTATTTTAGGCAGGATGGCCTTTTGACAATATTAATTCTTCCTACCCAAGAGCATAGGATGAATTTCCATTATTAGTGTCCTTTTAAATTTCTCTTAAGAGTGTCTTGTAGTTTTCAAGGTATAGGTCTTTCACTTCCTTGGTTAGGTTTATTCCTAGGTATTTTATTATTTTTTTTATACTTTATTTTGGATCATTAATCTACAATTACATGTGCAATATTATGATTATTAAACTACCCCCTTCATCAGGTCCCCCCACCAACCCGATTACAGTCACTGTCCATCAGCATAGTGAGATGATACAGAATCACTACTTGTCTTCTCTGAGTTGTACAGCCCTCCCCATGCCCCCCCAACATTACATCTGCTAATCGTAATGCCCCTTTTTCCCCCTTGTCCCTCCCTTCCCACCCATGCTCCCCAGGCCCTTTCCCTTTGGTAACTATTAGTGCGTTCTTGGGTTCTGTGAGTCTGCTGCTGTTTTGTTCCTTCGGTTTTTTCTTTGCTCTTATGCTCCTCATATGAGTGAAATCATTTGGTACTTGTTTTTTCGGCTTGGCTTATTTCACAGAGCATAATACTTTCTAGCTCTATCCATTTTGTTGCAAATGGTAGGATTTGTTTTCTTCTTATGGCTGTATAATATTCCATTGTGTATATGTACCACCTCTTCTTTATCCATTCATCTACTGATAGACACATAGGTTGCTTCCATTTCTTGTCTATT
>JAVSCE010011992.1:0-55662 GCA_032199065.1 Smutsia gigantea | reverse complement strand
TAAATGGAATGATCAGTATGTGACCTTTTGTATCTGGCTTATTTCATTTAGTATAGTTTTTAAGTATATATGCTTATATCCATGTTCTAGCAAATATCAGAACTTCATTGTTTTTTATGGCTGAATAATATTCCATCGTATGGATATACCACAGTTTGTCTATCCATTCATCAGTTGATGGGCATTTGGGTTGTTTCCACTTGTTGGCTATTATGAGTAACGCTGCTGCAAACATTCACGTACAAGCACTTAATGTGAACACAGGCTTTCAGTTCCCTTAGGTACACACCTGGGAGTGGAATTGCTAGGTCATGTAGTCATTCTGTGTTTAACTTTTTGAGGAACTAAAGAGTTATTTTCCCATCTATTTCTTTTGAATATTTTTAAAGCCCTAAATATTATTGAGTTAAAAAATTTTTTAAGGGAGGTAGAGGTTAAGCAAAACATACTTGGTAAGAGAAAACATAATTGAATTAGTAATAAGCTGAAGAGGAAAAATTGAAGTTATGATTAAACAAAAGAAAATGTATTATTTACAATGATTTACATTATCTCCACATTTACACATTAAAACTGGCTTGCGTAGAGTTGGTAAAGAAAATTAATTCCCACAGATTTTTAAATAGACATATTCAAACTCCAGTGAAATAGAACTATTTTCAAGAATTAGCAGTCACAGTCAAGGTTGAGAATACATCCTTTTATTAACTGGAAAAGTTGAGAGCCTAAAGAAATGACCATTATTAACAGAAGCTGGAAAATTAAAGGAAAGAGGAAAAACAGAAGTGTATAGATTCCTTAATATGATGATTCTTTGTTCTATGGACAGGAATTTTCTAAATAGAATGAGAGGTTATTACATTCTTTCTTGACATTCCATTCATCAGGTTGGCTTGAGAATCACAGGCTTATGAATAATTTATTGATTATACTATTCATTATCATGTTAAGATGATATTGCATTACCATATCTAAAACATAAAAAAGATGATTATAGCAAACACAGCATCTTCAGATGGAGGGAAGGTTCTGTGGTGGTTTCTTGTTTGGCTATACATTTACAGCTTGACATTTCTCTCCCCTGCCTCTGAGGCCCCTTTGCCCACTCCAGGTCAGCTTTTGAGACCAACCTCTAGTAAGAGGGCGCTCAGCTCCTGGATAACCAGGAAATGGGCTACATCATGGATTGCTGAAAGACAAAGGATTGAATCCAAATCTCTGTGTTATGTTGGACTTTGAGTTTTCGTGTCATTATCTGAAATGGGGGGTGTTAATAATACTTGCCTTACAGGGTGATGGTGAGATCCAGATGAGATAAGGAACACAAAAACGCTCTGTAAACTAATGTAAATTTGGTTGTTTTTGTCACACTACAATTCTGGCTTTTCCCTCCAAGATACTAGCCTTCCCTTGGAGTGGCTCATTCATAGTTGAACCAAACTGCCAAACCTGTGTCCCCTTTGGAATAACATACTTAGGGGAGACCTGGAATTGGGACTCCTGAGATAAAGCTGGACTCTTCTTCCACATGTGCTGACGTGTAGGACCATAGTTTTGTGATCATGCAGTTCACAGAACTTAGAAGTACTGCACAACAGCTCCCTTTGTCATGGAAGACCTTGGGCTGCCCTCTGTGTGCATATACAGCTACACTAGGTGGCTGCCATCTCCCTGCCCTTCTGGCGGGAGAAAGGTACCACCCTGGCCACAGACTTGTCCTTTGTTGGTAAAGGTTAATTTAGTGGTGAATATTCAAGATAGATTTTGGGGTGCAGGAGTACACAGAGATTCTTGTCTTTGCCGCAGAAAGGGAGAAGCCCCTAGTGGAAATCTGGCAGTATGATCCCATCTCATCTGGAGTTCCTATTCCTAGATCATGATTAACACAACCTTATAGGAGAATCGGGTTTATTGACAGTTACAGTTCTAGTGCTGCCTGTCTTCCATCTGTTCTGTAAGCTTTGTCAATGTTCCTTCAGGTCACCAATATGTGCCACCATCATCCCAGTGCCTCTTCTGCAGTGTGACACTGATCTGTCTTCAAACTGACTTAAAATATTCCTGTAAGTTATCTCTGATTATGAGCTGTTCTTTTTCTTTTCCTTCCTAATTGTCTTCTTCCATGACTAGTACTATTTATATATACTAGCTAGTACCATACTATAAAAATCAGAACTACAGAGTATTAGAGTACTGGAATTCAAAGCATTAGAACCCTTGGGATCACGGGGTCATTGGTGTTGGAAGAGCGTGAGGTTATTCAAGCCCACACACATCAATCATTTTTTGATGGCAGGAATGCAGTCCTCAGGGTCACAAACTTCAAGTTGTTGCACCCAAAGTTCCTGCCACTCCTCTCATTTGCAGTTACCTTTTTTGCCACCTCCTGTGTTTACGGATGGATCATCAGTGGTATTCCATGGCTTCCCAGTGTATATATTTCTACTTTCTGTATTATTATCTTACCCAATCATCCATTCATCTACTCTCAAACATTATTAAAGTATTGGTATTCAGATGAAGCAAGTGACATATATTAGAGGTAAATTGAAATATCCTTCATGCATTTAGATGGACCGTATCGTAGCATATTTGCACCATAGAAAAGGCTTTCTTACAAGAAGTTATCTTAATAGGGAAGTAGAGATTTCCTTGAGACCGTAAATCATTAGTAAAACAGTGATTGAGAGGATTCTGTGAGGCATTATTAACTGCTTCAGCAAAGTTCAAAGTTAGCTTTATTTGGTATCCGCCAATCTCATACATGTTGACTCAGATAACTTTCTCAGTGTAGGAAATAAGCTTAATGATTATTTAGCTTAATAAAGCAAAAGGGAATTAATACTGTGTTTACATAGTGTTTTACCATTTATGCAATGTTTTTCCATGCATGATCTCGTTTGATCCTTATATAAACTTAGCCAGGAAAAATATTAGCCTCATTTAGTGAGGAATCTGAAAAGCAGACAGGTATAAATCATTTGCCTGAGGCCACACAACAAAGAGAAGGGAGGACCATGACTACTGTCTAGGTCTTTTGACTTCAAATCCACTGTGCTATTATTTGTTCAGGAACCAGCCCCTACCCACAGCCTTGGTATGGAAACCTGGGCAAAAGCATTGTTGAAGCAAAGAGTAGAGTGTCTTAAGAACATTCTTTAATTAGCCCTTACCTTATTTTTGCTCCTTTATACCTCTGCCTACAATTCATAATTGTTTTCAGATGTCCTTAGTTGATTCTCATATTCTCTGCAGTTAACTTACATTTCTTGAGTGAATGTGCTGCAGAGACAACAGCCTCTCATCCTTCTCTTTTAACATTTAGTCCAAGGCCAGGTTCTGTGCAGTGGCCTGGATAATTGCACTCCAATAGACTGTCCTTCTGTTGAAAGCTATACTCTTTAATATACATATGACATAGTCCCAATTATTTGCTTTCCTGTTAAAATTCATTTGTTATAGATAACTCAAAAATAATTACATTAGTCATTTTACACTTTTCTGACTACATTAACTATTTCCTTGAGAAACAGGAAGATAATGTTCATGAATCTTCTACAAGTCTCTTCTCACTGCTGTGTAGCTGAGCTCCTTCTGTCCAGTGACTCAAACTCAGTGCTGTAGAGGCCCAGAGGCAAGGAACCTGGCAGAGTAGTTAATGACCTAAGGCCACACATTCCCCCAGTGTTAGCAGGACCTGGGGGCATGGGTCAGGTCATGCTAGATCATGATCTTTGAAATTTCTTGTTCTGGAATGGTGTTAGACAAAGATCAGATTATGCTCCTATTGCTTGTCAAAGAGAAATTAGGAAATAAAAGTTTGTTTTGCCTAGTAAGTTAGGAAGGGATTCAGTGTGTTTGCCAGTGGTATGCTATAACATGGTTAACCAACCATCTTGCGGGGAAGTGGCACACTGACTTTTCGCATTTGCCAATTTCCACGGTATAAATAACCCCCTGGTGAACCATTGCAAGCTACCAACATATATTCAGTAGGCTCTCAAAATTCCTGAAAATTTAGCAGTCAGCTCTGGAGGCAGTAGAAAGAAGCTGGCTCCAAAACACTGCTTTAAATTAAGGATAACCTAGGTTGCTCTTGGGAAAGATTTGGAAATCAGGTATTCAGTATCTGCCTTGAGTTCATCAACATGTTCCCCTAAGGAAGATGCAAAATAAAATTCAGGAAAGATATTTCCTATTCACGATAAATTGTATGAAATAGAATTTGTCTTTGATTTTATACTCACCAAAGTATCCTTTTACACTAGCAGAGAATAGCTGTTGTCATCTTTGCTATTATAATTTTCTACTGACTGTAGAACATTTATTTTATAATATATAAATAGAATTACAAGTCTTTTAAAAGATCGTTATGTTTTGGTTTCTCTTTTTAATACCATTGAAAAAAATGTTCTTCAAAGAAAATTTTCTATTCTAGTTTGGCTTATCTGGGGACTTTCAGATGAACCAAAATGTGCAAAATTACATAAAGCCCAATTTGTGTAATCTACTTTGTCATTTAAGTTTTCTCGATTTTCAACTCATTTCAGGATTTTGTTTCTAAATCCAAAACAAAAGGTTCTTTTTCCTTGACTCATATAAGTATATCCTATGAATAGTGATGTCTGCAGCATCATTTTCACTCAAGATAAGCTCCGTTTTTTTTTCAGGCCGTATACTACATGAGATGGAAAAGATGGTTACCCAACAAGAAATGATTTAGTCATTAATTTGCAGTGAATCTAAAAAATGGGTATTAAGGTATTTTTAAAAGTAATCTGAACAGAATGACAAAAGTTGAAGTTACATATGATGACTCGAACAAAACATTTATTCAAAAGGCTCACTCTAACCTATAAAAGATAGATGTCATTTAATTTTTCTCATACCATAATATAAAATGTTATAGTTGTATCTGTATGTCATATACATATCTGGTTGTAAGCTTACTGACCCGGCCCTCAGTATAGGATGTTGAAATCTAACATTTGACTGACAGCTCTACTACTAAACCTTTCTGATTTTCAGTTCCCTGGACATAGTTTCCTTTTCTGTAAAAGGAGCTTTTGTTAGCAAATACACATTCTTTGTTGTTGTTCTAAGTCAAATTGCAGTACAGCAGGGAAATGGAAAATATTGACATGCAGATTTTCTATTGCAAAGCAGAGCTGCTGATAGAAATATAACGTGAATCACAGTTGCAAGTCATAAATGTGATTTAAATTTTTCTACTAGCCCACATAAAAAAATAGGAGGTAAAATTAATATCAGTAATAACTTTATTTTTATAATATAGCTAAAATGTTATTTCAATGTGTAAGCAATACAAACAATTACTGAGATATTTTGCATTCTTTTTCACATTAAATATTTCAAATCCATTGCATATTCCACACTTAGAGAACATCTCCTTGCAGACTAGGCACCTTTCAAGTGTTCAAAAGCTAGTGAATAATGGCCCCCATATTGGACAGCACAGCTCTATAGAAATAGCTTTAATGCTCATCTTACAGTGTAAACATCTTATTTCTACGTTCATAGAAAATGATTTTAATTTCCTAATAAACTTTAGCTCAGAGTTTTAGTTTAGTAGCCGAACCTAAAATAATTTATTTGTTGCATTTTTTTCTTTTCTTTTGATTTCTGGAAGACTCTGCAGCAAATTCTCTAGAAAAATGAGAATTCCCCACAGACTTAAATGTTAATATTTTTACTTTTTAAAGCATTCAGTTTTAAGCAGAGAATATTTTACATTTACTGCACTTATTAAATTCGGGGACACCTTGGTAGGTCAGAATTGGCACATAGGCCTTCTTATTACTGTTCTGTAAATGCACCTAATCTTAAAACAAAAATCAATTTTATTTCATCTAAAATGAGGCAAATGCTTTACATAGTTACTCTAAGAGTGAAGCAACCCTTTTCAATATGAAATTATTAGATTTAAGTCTGCTGCCTTTGTCCCTATGAAGTTTTGCACCATCTATTTGCAGTCTGAACATACAAATAACTCATTCACACTCCCCATCTGGGGAGCTGTGGGACTTCCCTGACCTTGACCCCATGTAGGCTCCAGCTACCGCCTCATCCCTGATCCTCCATCCCCAAGAAGATCTGGAGTCATCCAGCTTCTTGGGCCCCAAACATTCTTTTTTACTGCTGGACCTAATCTTAGTGCCATTACGAAGCTTTCCAGCCCGTGGAAAGCGGGTAACACGGAGGTGCTGCGCTGGCAACTGATAACTCCCTTCCCTTTGCACGTGCTACCTACCCCTGGGCAGGCGTGAAGAGAGACTTTTTAACTAACGTACTCAGACCACTACCAGAAAACCTGATGGGGTCTGTTCAGGGTTGTTGGCTGATGAGGTTCAGAGACAACTTTTGGGAATTCACTCACCTCAAAAAAATACACGCCTTTGATTCTGGAACTCCTGGAGATGCCTCATTCTCTCCTTTCCTGTTGCCCACTGTCATTGCACAACCTTGTCACTGGGTTGCAGGGGAAAGTCTAGCTTGGGGCCTCTGCTCTGAGCTCTCTGCGGTAGACAAAGAAGGCTTCTGACCCTGACTCTTCACCCACCTTCACTGACTTGCTTACCCCCCATCATTTCCCAGTGACCTGCACAAATACTGCTTTTGACAAGACAATTAAACTCCAGCTTATTAATAATAATAAACTACTATGCAGTGATTGCTAAAGCACTTATCTCTTGAAATAGAGCAGCAGTTTATAATTTAGGCTCCATGGGCTACTCCATTCCCTGTCCTGCCCTGTGCACAGCACAACCTCCCACCCCAATGCATTGATGTGTGATTGTATTAATGTATGAAAACCTTTGTACACCACTTTCATCAGGTCACAGTGTCTGTGATCCAGAAAATGTTAGGAACCATTGGAATCTTGCTCTCCTCCATGTCCTTCCACTGCAAAATTTTACATACATGTATGCACTGCACAGAGCCCCACGCCTCTACAGCTGGTGGCCCAGCTGGGCTCACTCCTCCTTCTCCTGCCTCCTTAGAGTCTAGAGAACCTTCCTTGCATCTACACCTTTATTCAACTTCTGACTTAGCCACTGTATGGCCTTACTTGTAATGTTTTATCACCAGCACAGTAAATCTCAAATCTGTTTGTTTTGTTCTTTGGTATCTTTGTTTATCTTGAAATGACTCCAGTTCTTTCTCTTAATTTTCGAAGGACAGTCTTCATGCAGACTATAAACAGTCTTTAACATGAAAAGTAAATGCAGCACTCAGAGGATTAGGGATGTGGTGAAGGTGTGTTGTGAACATCAATCAAATAATAGGGTGTGGCAACTTTATATAATTAGAAGTCATTTTCCCTTTTCTTCTGATCTTCTCTCAGCTTCCAGCCTTAACCCTAGCCCCATTATTTAGAGACTCCAGTTACTGAAAAGTGTGGGCCACCTTTTGGCTTCCAGAGTGAATTATTCCCCTTTGTTGCCATTCCTTTTGGCAGTTCGCAGTGAAAAGATCATCCGTTTGGGATAAAACAAATCTGCATTTAATCCAAGTTGAACCACTTACGGGCTCGCCTGTGTGGCGTGGGCAAAACTTCACCTTTCTTATCAAATGATTTCACTCATCTGTGGAGTATAAGAATAAAGGAAAAACTGAAGGAACAAAACAGCAGCAGACTCACAGAACCCAAGAACGGACTAATAGTTACCAAAGGGAAAGGGACTGGGGAGGATGGGTGGGAAGGGAGGGATAAGGGGGAAAAGGGGCATTACGATTAGCAGACATAATGTTGGGGGGGGGCACGGGGAGGGCTGTACAACTCAGAGAAGACAAGTAGTGACTCTATAGCATCTCACTATGCTGAAGGACAGTGACTGTAATGGGGTTGCTGGGGTGACCTGATGAAGGGGGTAGTTTAATAACCATAATATTGCACATGTAATTGTAGAGGAATGATACATAAATAAAAAAACTTCACCTTTCTGAGCCTCCATTTGTTTCCTCATTTGAAACGGGAAATAAATCACAAGTATGAAAGCATTGTTTATGTTCCTCGAATGTAGTGAACATTCCGTGAATGTCCCTTTTCTTGTCATTCTCGCTCAATCATCTAGGTTTGAACTGTTGCAACCTGTACTTCTTTCATCTCTTGTTAATTATCTTTCTTTTTTTCCCTCCTACCATGTTTATTTCATATAGCATTTAATGCATTCGTGATTAATAAGTGATCAGACAATTATATGACTCTTTAGCCACCATAAAGGGTCAGAGAATTACAGATGGCCAACAGGCACATGAAAAGATGCTCCACATCGCTAATCATCAGAGAAATGCAGATTAAAACCACAATGAGATATCACCTCACACCAGTGAGGATGGCCAACATCCAAAACACAAACAACAACAAATGTTGGCGAGGATGTGGAGAAAAGGGAACCCTCCTACACTGCTGGTGGGATTGCAAATTAGTTCAACCATTGTGGAAAGCAGTATGGAGGTTCCTCAAAAAACTCAAAATAGAAATACCATTTGACCCAGGAATCCCACTCCTAGGAATTTACCCTAAGAATGCAGCAGCCCAGTTTGAAAAGGACAGATGCACCCCTATGTTTATTGCAGCACTATTTACAATAGCCAAGAAATGGAAGCAACCTAAGTGTCCATCAGTAGATGAATGGATAAAGAAGGTGTGGTACATATACACCATGGAATATTATTCAGTCCTAAGAAGAAAACAAATCCTACCATTTGCAACAACATGGATGGAGCTAGAGGGTATTATTCTCAGTGAAATAAGCCAAGCCGAAAAAGACAAGTATCAAATGATTTCACTCATATGTGGAGTATAAGAACAAAGAAAAAAACTGAAGGAACAAAACAGCAGCAGACTCACAGAACCCAAGAACGGACTAATAGTTACCAAAGGAAAGGGACTGGGGAAAATGGGCGGGAAGGGAGGGATAAGAGGGAAAAAGGGGCATTACGATTAGCAGATGTAATGTTGGGGGGGCACGGGGAGGGCTGTACAACTCAGAGAAGACAAGTAGTGATTCTATAGCATCTCACTACGCTGATGGACAGTGACTGTAATGGGGTTGGTGGGGGGGACCTGATGAAGGGGTAGTTTAATAACCGTAATATTGCACATGTAATTATAGATTAATGATAATAAAATAAATTATATTAAAAAAAGGGTCAGAGAATTAAAATAAAGCTTAAGGTGGGGCATTACTTTATAATAGAAGAGTTACACTTAAATATAAAATAATGATTTCCCTAAAATTTTCTTAAAAGGCGAATGATTGGCCATACTCTGACATGTTAATGTTGGAGAGAAAACCAAAGCTATTCTTAAATTTTTTTCAAAATAAATTTACTTGGAACCTCCACTCTGTTCAGTGATTACCCTTTTCCACTCCTTAAGCTGTGACCCTGTGGTTGATGTAGAAAATTCCCTTACACGGAGTCCTCCCTGATGTCCCTGGGGTTGGGAGGCGGGAAGGAGATATGCTCATCCTGACTCTTGTCCCTTCCCCTGTGAACTGAGAACCTGTCAGCTCTGATACGTGTGGGCAGCATACATTTGACACTGTGGCCCTTGGATAGAGAAAGAAAAGAGGAGAAAAACACAGGACTAACTACACCTCCTCCGAACCTGATAGCGTAATCAGTATAACTATAATACCAAATACTAACGTTTGTAAAGAGACTTGTCTTTATCTGCTAAAGTTTAATTGGTGGTAACGTTTTGTATACGAGAGAAAAAATGAGAAAATCAAATGGGTTATCTTTGTTTTAACAGATGGTTTTAGGTCTCGGAGCACCCTGTGCTTCTCACGGCTTCCCTCTCCTCTCCCACTCTCACTTTGCTGACTCTAGGAAAGAGAGCTTATGTAGGCCTGGCATGGTCACATGAGCCCTTAATGAAAAAGCAGAGGTTTCTCCACTGGTCATGGAAGAGGAAGTCAGAGGTTCAGAATGGAAACACTCGATGTACCATTGCTGGCTTTAAGCCGAAGAGGGTAGTTGTCAGGGAGTTTGAGTGGTCCCCACCTGCTAACTGGCGAGGAAATGGAGGCAACTGCAGGCAGCTGAATTCTCCTAACTGCGCCGGTGACCTCGCAGAGCCTCTAGACAGAAACTTAGCCCTAATACCTTGGGATACCTGAGCAGAGGACTGGGTCACACCAAGCCAGAATCCTGCCCACAGAGACTGTGAGATTATAAATTGTGATCTATTAAGCTGCTGATGCATTTATGGTAATATTTTATGCAAAAATAGAGAATACAAGGACCACTCTCTGTTTTTAATATAAGGGTATGAATTATTTCTTAAAAGGAGGTGACATCTTAGTGTTGACTGCCTCATTCAGACAGCTAGTCATAAGAAATAGGTATTGAAGGTCTCCACCTTGCCAGAACCTGTGCTAGTTGCTGGAGCAAGTCACCGAGGTACAACCTCTATCTAGTGAGAGAAACAGGTGCACAGACAAATAATAACAATACATTGTGGTAAATGCATAAAGAATGATGCCCTAGAGGCTGTAAATACAGAGCAGATTTAAACTGAGTGTACCGGAGGAAGTTTAAGAAGGCTTCTTAGCCCCAAAGGGCATGAATCTGTATTCCCAGCTATTGTATATCAAGAATCCCTTTGAAGAAAATAATTCAAAGTTGAAATAAACGGCACAAATCTGGATTCTACACTAAGTTAAAGGAGTATAAGGAGTTTACAAATTTTGAAATATTTCAAAAGATGTGGCATATATTGTGTTTATTTGCCTTTCAAATTTCTCTTGATTTGTACATTTAGAATACTGGCAAATAAGAGGAAAAAATGATAGCTTTTATACTAAACATTCCATATTTGTGACCCATTAATCAATTTCTTTCTGAATTCAACTTAACTGAAATAATACTTTTCACTCTATTAGCTTATATCATCTACAAGCAGTAACTCTTTCTGTACTATTACTTTACTGTAGGCAGCATTTCTCAAAGTGTGGTCTATGGACCCGAGACCCCCTAAGACAAGGGGTCCACAAGGTCAAAGGTATTCTCATGGGAACACTGACACGTTATTTGTCTTTTCTACTGTATTGAAATTTATATTGATGGTACAGAAGCAGTGGTGGCTAAAACTGCTGGTGCCTTAGTACCAAATGGTCCTAGAAGTTACTGAATTTTGTACCATAACACCCTCCCAGGGGAAAAAATGCCAGTGTCACTTAGTGACAGAATATCCTTGAAAAAGCAGTAAGAAAATAGTAATTTTAGTCAATCTTGACCCTTGAATGCATAACTGACAAACTCTGGCTGTTCTGGCTTTGGTTTTAGGGGGATATTTTCTCACAAGTAAACAAAGTGAGTCTCTCCTCAATGAAAACAATTGACAGCATTTGTTGCCAGTTATAAAATTTGAGCTTTCAAGGAAAACCTTGAATTTTAGAAAACTCATATCCATTACTGTGGGCTTGACAGCCTCCTAAATCCTTAAAGCTTTTCTGATGAGATCAGTGATGATATTAATGAATGTGATTTTAATATTGTTTAACAAAATATACAATTCAGTGAACCAATATTTTCCAAATGACTGATGCATAATGTTACAAAATTATACATGGGTACATTCAGAGTAGAAAATGGATCAATGGATTTTAGTGTAAGAATAAGAGAAGTATATTGATACAGTTTTTGATTCTGCATTACAACTAGCCCTTAAGAAACTACTACTTGTTGGTTTTTGGAATGGTATCAAAGATGATCCATAATTATCAAAAAACTAATAATTCTCTCCTTTCCAACAAGATAACTGTGTGAGGTTAGATTTTTTTCTTCATATACTTCAAGCAATATTACATTTCAAAATGGAGATTTGAATGCAAAAGCAGGTAAGAGAATCGAGTTGTCTTCTAATAAACCAGATGCTAAAGAGAGATTTGCAAAAATTTCAAAACAATGCCACTCATATTTTTTTTAGAAAAATTTTGTTTAGAAAATGTTTCATAAAAATACTTTTTATGCCATCACGTGAAAGGTTTGTTTTTAAATGAGTTAATAAATATTAAAAATTTTTTCATTTTAATTTCAGGTATAACAAGTATTTATAAATAAACCCACAGAAACAAAAGCTCATTGGTATCCTCAATGATTTTTAAGGGTTAAGGTGCTTGAGAGAAAAAGTTTGAGAAATGTTGCTGTAAGAAATTTTTTAAATGAATAACCTTAGATCATATTATCTATTAAATTATATTCTAACAGAAAATAAAGCAAGCACATAGAAAACCTGAGTGTACCTGTAGGCCATAGCGAGGCCTAAGCCAGCATTTCACGCAGTTTAAGGTCTCGAGAGCAGGGTGCCTCTTGTGATGCTCCTGAAGGATCGAAGGGATTTCCGCAGGCAGCGATGAAGTTCTTGGGAGTCACAGGCACAGACTGAGAGTATCTAAATTCTAAAACTTTCTGTGTCTTACAGAGGAGTGATCTGAACTTTGGAGAGGTGACTCATTCATTTATTGGTCCTCTTTTCCTTTTTCCTTTCTTCATTCCACAAATATTTATTGAACATGCATGGTATGTCAGGACCTGTTTAATTGCATTACTCATGAATCCTTACCTTAATCCTGTAAGGTATTATTCTACACATTTTGTATTTTGAGAACACTGAAATTTTGAAAAATTAAGTGAATTACCTAAGCATAGTGACTAGGTGGATTCGACTGTTTGGGATTTGAACTCTGCTTCCACTGCCCATGTACTTAAATATTAAGCTATATTATTATTTATTTCTTCCACCTGGAAACCAGAGGATGTGAGGACTGTTTTTGGCCCTTGGGATATAAATTGTGAACTTCACAGTTTCCAACCTGGGTACAAATCCTGTCTGCTATTTTCACATCCTGTGTGATTTTGTATAAATCACTTAGCTTCTTAGAACCTCGGTTTTCTTTTCTATAAACCAGAAATCATAACACCTGATTTAGGGGTGATTTCAGGATTAAATGATATAATGTATGGAAAATCACCATCTTAGAAACAACTAGGAAAATAGTGGATGTTCCACACCTTTTCTGTTTAGCAGCTCTTCCAGCAGTCTGTTTGCAGACCTGCAAGTGACATCAGCCTTCTCCAAATGGTCAGTTGTTCCAGACGCTTCATTACAGTTGAGCCCATGGCAGGCCGCACTCACCTGGTAGAGTGGTTTGGAGCAGAGCAGCAAGCATGGAAGAGCAGGGACTTGGGTATCAAGTCAAGGCCAGCACAAATCTTCTCTCAACTAATTACTTAGCTCTGTGTCCAAAAGGACTCAGCCTTCTCATCTATAAATATAGAGGTGATACTGCCCACCTATGTGGATGAGTGCCAGGGAATCCAAAGGCACAGCCATAATGACTGGCACTTAGTGAGTGTTGAATTCATCGTAATTCTTTTCCCTATGCAGTGTCCTTCCCCTCTTAGGAAAACATTCTAGGTGTTGGATAGACTTTCTCTCCAGACTTGAGTTCATAGAATATTCCTCTTCTGCAAACCTTACAACTTTACCAATTCCTGCTCAAGAAGTCCTAAGAGCCTGATCATTATCTTAAAAAAGCTGCTAAATCATAACCAGTAGTGGTCTTAGGTTGAAAGCCATATCAGACTGGACTCAGGTGTTCAGCTTTGGCAGACATTAGGAAAGATTTCCAGCACTAAATGTTATTTTTGAGGACTAGTCAGTGCAGGAATTATTATATCCTTTGGATTAAATTAGACCTGCTCCTCTTTATGGGAAGGCTTGAAAAGCTCAGACTCTCAGAAGAGGAGGGGTAGACACAACATGAAATTATGTGGTTTCTATTGCATGAGTACCAGACTTAAGAGTTTAATAAAAAGTAAATTGTCACCATAAAGATTGAGGCCAGATGAACGAGTTCATCTCAGTAAGTTGGTAGAGTGTTAAAATTACACGGGATTCGGTTATTACCAGGAGGACTATGGATAAAATGCACAGCCAGTTGAAATGGAACTCAAGACTTTTATGCACTGCCAGGTCCTGCACGTGGCTAGTTGGAATCTGGAGATGTGTAAAATGGGGACTTGTACCAGGCCAACAGGTTTCTCCCCCAATTACTCCACTTACCAGCAAGCCCACAGCCTTCTCCAGGAGGGAGCGGAACCACTTTTTAGTCCTTCCCAGAACCACATCCTCAGAGGCTGACAACATTCATGACAGCTTGAATGTTACAGCCGGCGGAGAGTGGATCATTTCTGGGAATGCTGCTTTGAGGGTGGCTCTCAGGATCCCTAGGTGGCAGCTACTTTGTGTCCACAGGAGGTATGGGTTTTATTGGCTGTGATACCAAAGGGGTCCTTATGTGCAGGGACCAGCCGGGGTGGCAGCCAAGCTAGCTTCCTTGGAAGGTTTGCTAGTCCTGGAGAGGAAGGTGCAGTTGAATCTCTGCAGCTCTAGCCACTTCTGCTGAGGTGCCTGTTTGTCTGTTGTGATTCCTGTGCCTGAGACAGAGACCACACAGTCATTTCATCGATGTCACATACTGTCAGGTATGGCCCAGATGGTTGACTCAGTGTCCAAGATTTTATGAATTTGGCTCTTCAGGAAGGCTTCATGGTGTGCTAGTAACGAATGTGGCCTCTAGAGCCAGACTTCCTGCATTTGAATCTGGCTCTGCCACTTACTAGCTCTGTGCCCTCGGGAAAGTTACTTAACTTCCATGTGCCTCAGTTTCTTCATCTGTAAAAGGAGGATAATAATAGTGCCTGCTTCAAAGGTACTATATATAGTGCTTAGCACGCAGTAAGCACTAGGTGAGGGTTAGCCGCTGTAATGTCATGTGCTATGTGAGTAGATTGGCCTGACGGTGGTTTTTCAAGTTTGGGAAAGGATTGCTGGGCTCCTACTGAATAGTCATATGTGGATGCTGAGTGTAGGCTGGAGAGCTGTCTTCTAGAGTCCCCCTTGACATCTTCTACCCTTTTTTTAGTACCTGCTCATTGCATCTTTCTTAATTTTCCTTTGCCCACCTGACCAGTCACCTGCCTAAGACTACAGAATGTATAGTTGGGAGATCAGCATTTGTTGCCTGGGTAAGCCACTTACTGCCATGTGAGTTCAGACAAGTTCTTGAACCTTTTTAAGCAGCAGTGGAGGATTTGGGATGATTTAAGTCTGCTGCATATCTCATAAAGGTGGAATAATTGTGCATGTTATTACCCTGGGGTGATGAAACAAAGGACACACACTGGAAATACCTGGTAGTTCTCCACTGGAAGCTAAGATTGACCTGACTGTATCCATCAGTGAAAAAGAATCAAAATGATTTTTGCCCTTTGTCCCCTCCTTTACAGGGAGATGTGTAGGTGGGGAAAGCTCCAGAGTGGAAGTCAGGAGACTTGAGTTCTGTTGATGAGATACGTGGCCCACAGTACCCAGGATGGAGTAAGAGCTAAAGATGTACCCTTTCTACTACTTGATTCCATGGTGATGAGTGGCCTTTGGGTGTCCATCTCCATTTTATTCACAGTGACCCTCTATTAATGGAGTTGTGTATCGAACAGGGCCGTGTCATTGTGAGTGCCGACAGTAGTCATGGCTTGATCACCCGTTCCCTGATGACCTCTATTTCTCAACTTCCTGTCTTAGAAGATAGGAATCTTAAACTAAATGAACTCTTAGTTTCTTACAGCTTTAATGTGAAACTAAGGTATATAATTGGATATACACTGCCTCTCCTATCACCTACTTCTTTCTCTTCATTAGTACTTCATGTGTCTTTTCAGATTTTTTTGTTTTGGTGGGGTTTTTTTTGTTGTTCTCTGTTTCCAATACTCTCATTCCTGCTTTTAGGCCCTAGAAAGGAAGCTGCATGAAAATAGGGACATTGTCTTTGTTGGTCATCAATGCTAGAATAGTGCTTGGCACATTTTAGCTGCCTAATATATATACACATATATCCACACATACATGTGTGACCATGCATTGTAATGTAGCTACATAAATTTGTCTCTAGACTACAGTAGTCAATTGCTTATTCCTCCCCTTCCCTACTCCTCACTCCAACATGCACTATGTTGTTATTTGGAGATTAGAGGACTAGAATTAAGAATGGTTACGTGATGTGTCAGATTTACACCAAGTAGCAGAGCCTGGGTTCTCGTCTTGTGTGGGCATATAGTATCAAGGGACAATTAACTTCTGGTATCAAAAAGAAACCCACTCTTTAGGGCTGAGGACACTTGACTGTGGTGGCAATGTGTAGTGTAGGTTGGATCTGTCTATCTGCATAGTGGAGGTGGTCAGCAGGACGCAAAATATAAACCTTAGACTTGTGCTCACACATATTACTGAGATTTCATATCACTTCATTATTTGGCCACAAAAGTGGACATCATCCTTGTTGACTTTAACACACCTACTAGTATTGCTTTCCCTATCTATCTTGCAAACCGTAAGACAAGGCCAGAGCTTAAATCAAAATACTCAGCTTCTTATCTCCTTCCCACAGGAAAGCAAATCTGTGTTGAAAACCGTAAAATTAAGAGGAGAGCAAGGATAGCATAATTCAGCAAAAATTCGTGGCACTAGATTCTGAGCCGTCCGACTGGCGGGGCGGGTCAGACATCAAGGAGGTGCCGCCTACTAGTGCGAGTTCCTTAGGGAGGCGCTCCGGAAACAAGAAAGGCATGGAATGTATATATTTCTAGAAGCTTTCTGCAATGCTTACTCTTTATAACTACTATAAGAAAATATCTTTGTAGATTGTAGGTCATTATGCTTCTTATGAGATTTCTGAAATGGAACTAAAGTGGTTTTTCTAAAGTATAGTTGAAATGTATTCCTTTTAGCATTTGGGCGCTGAGATTTTGTTTCCATTTTTAAAAAGGTTTATAATAATATCTTCCTCCCTGCTTCCCCCTCCCCACCCTACCTCTTCTATCATTCTAAATTCCTTGTATTTGACAAACTGCATCATTAACACTTGAAAAGCATTGCAGTTCTTTGACCTTTTACACATTTATAAGCATAGACGTCTGTGTAGAGGTATATAGCAAGAAGCCTGTGGCTTTGATAATGGTGCTCTATTAAATAAACACCAAGACCTATGTGAGCTATGTGAGTTCTGCCATTAGAGAGGAGTGATAATTATAAAATAGGGGAAATCTAGTATGGAAATTATATCATTGCCTAAAAAAGTGATTTTTTTCCCCCTCATTTTTTTTTCCCTTAAGTTTCTTTTGGGCAGAGGTTTAATGACAGAGTATAGAGAATTACTGTTACTAGCTGTAAAGAGAATTAAGTTTTAGTAGGATAATTGTTTCTAACTTTCTGGAAGGTAGTCCTTCCTGATGGAGCCACATACATTTTACACCTAATTTGTAAAAAACATCAAATACAAAATTCGTGTATGTGTCATAGGTTCAGCCATTATACACAAGGGCCATTAACCATTTAGTTACAGACCTACATTTTAAGCAATTTATACTGTGCAGTTTTCATGCATTTCCTTAATTTTTTTTTAAATACAGATACTTGCTTTTGGAGAACCCAATTTCACATGTATTTTAGTCTACAGTATAGTAAAAATCTAATTCAAACTAATTATGGTGAAAATATGACAGAGCTAGTGAATTGGTGATACTCAAAATACATTATAATTTATTCCTCCTAAATTCACAAGTTACTATTATAGTGTCTGTAAATAGAGATCTTCCTGATACTGCTTTAATTAGATAAGTTTAAAATCAAACATATTTTACATGTATATAATTGTGCTGAGTTTATTTTCTTTCTGGGGGAGGGAGCACAGTTTCTATAAAAAACAATCTCTTTAATTAGATTAAACTCTTGGGTCTTGTTTATATTACTGATTTCCTTCGTAAGCCCTTTCTTGGGTGGGAGTGGGGGTGATAACTCAACTTTAACCAAATAAAAGGATCCCAGACTTCAAATTGATGGAGTCTAAATAAATAGCCAGAACATTTCACAAGTGTTAATCTTATGTAGCATTAGACTTCCAAGTTAAATAATACAATTTATTTTTAAACAATTATAAGACATAAAATATGTCAAAATATAAAATGTTAATAATGACAGTGTTCCTACAAGCTATCATATTATGTATTTAAACTCAAGATTGGAGATTCTCTTATCCCTAAGACTTCTAGAAAGTAGAGAACCTGAAGGTGAACTGAATAGGATTGAAGCATAATGGGTGGTCATGTTTGATAGACAAAGCTATACAACATGAAAAAATGGTATAACGTGGTTTTTAAAGATGTACTATATAATCACAACTCTATAAACTATGCCCTTCAAATTAGCAATATTTATTTTTTCATTGAAAAGATTTTTGAAGCTATTTTTTATTGCCAGACATATGTAATAAATAAAAAAAAGAGCTAATAAAACATTTGTAATTTTTGCTCCAATAACTCTTCATTGAACCTAACCTGAGGAGATAATCCAAAAGGAAGTGAAAACATGTATGTAAGAGATTCATGTCACATGGAATAATAGTAACCAACAGGGCACTGGTTAAATAACTGATAGTCTCTTGATGGGATATTCATGTATTTGAGGAGTATTTAACATGGAAAAATGAGCAGAGCAGATGATTCTTGGGCTATGCTGATGCCCCGTTGCTGAGTGTGTGGCTTTTTCTTTGGGAGAAGAGACAGGAGCTGGGCATCCTTGTTGACTGTCTACCTTGTGGTTACTTTGCAGTCAAATAAAGTGCCCGTGGTGCAGCCATCCCATGCCGTCCATCCTCTCACCCCCCTCATCACCTACAGTGACGAACACTTTTCTCCAGGATCACACCCGTCACACATCCCATCAGATGTCAACTCCAAACAAGGTGAGAGCGCCTGCCTTCCCAGACCTTTTTCATAAAACAAAGAGCCACATCTCATCAATCCGAGTGACTGTATAGGTGCCTTTGCTCCATGTCACTGTGTAGATCAAAATGACATTGGTAGGAGATGACAGTGATTTATTTGATAGCAATTTTTTATAAACCCACAAGAGTTTTTTGCTTCTTCTATTTTTCAGGATTAAAAAATCAGAAGAGAAGCATAGAGGGGTTATTTTCAAAGTGACAGCTCTGAAAATCTAGGACCCATAATGGTTGTAGAAATATACTAAAAATTCAGTCCTCAGCGCCCCCTTCGGTTTTGTGTATTTCAGCATGCTCTAGGTGTTGATGGTAATGTTTATTTATATGTTAGAAAAGAGACAAAGTAGAGGATTTTTACTTCAAATGTTCTTTTTGAGCCTTTTGTGATTTCTTTTGGTTTCAATTATATCCCTATTATTTTTTACCCTCTTTCTGTTATTTACTAGCACCAACTTAGATCTAAATAATAAAGTACAAAACCATCTCTGCTTAAAGTTAAGATAATGTGAGTCTTACTTTGCTTCTCTACCTTATTATCAAGTCCTGCTTTTGTATCATTTACAGAAAAATACACAGCATAAGTCTGAAAAATCAAAACACCCAGTTTCTAACCTGATGGGTGTGGGTTCATGGGCACACTGGGTTGGTTGTAGGACACAGAGCTTGGGCTCGCCGCACCTTCTGGGCTGCTCTGCACAGAGGGTGAGTTTGTTTGCAGGACTGCCTTTCTCTTTCCGTGTATGTACACACCTGGCCCTCAATAGGATCTTTACAAATTCAAAACAAAAGATTCTATAAAATCATGTGAAGACAGAAAATCTAAAAGTGTAAAATTTGCTATTTCCAGCATTCACTTTTTGGTCTGGCCCTGTCTCTAATGTATAGTAGCCATCAAAATTTAATAAGTGTGTAAAAAAGAGTAGAGTTCAGAGGCTGGGTGTTTTTTTTTCACTACTATGAATGCTTCTAGGTTAAATACATAATACGTTCATTTCCTTCCATTGACAAAACAGACAATTTATTTGAGGACTTAGTTACTGTTAGACTTTGCGTGGAGTCCAAGTACCTTTACTTAGAAAAGGTAAGAATCACCTGCATAGATGTTTCCAGGTTTGACTGTGTTATTCCTTATTTCCAGTCCTTCTTCCACTCTACTTCCTTTAACAAGGACCTCCAAAGAATAAGAATCTATCGAAGACAGGCTTGTGGATATATAATGAGGAAGGGAGAAGAGAACTAAGATAGGTATCTTCAGAAAAAGGCTGAGTTTTGAGAGAGAAGATTGAGAATATGACCTTGGTCATGGTGATTTGAGGGGCTGTTGAGATACCTGGAGGGAGATAGGAGGGAGACAATTTAAATATAGAGGTCGCAATCTTAGAGCAGGGTCTGAGCCTGAGATATATACCTGGGAACCATAAAGTTGTAGATGACCATAAAGACATATAAAAGCCTCAAATGAGCTATTAACAAAAAGAATCCAACTGTGTGTTTCAATTTTTAACTTTTTATTTATTTTACAATTGCACAGTACTTACTGTGTCCTAGGCTCCATTGTAAGCACTTTGAAATGAACTTATTTAAAAGATTAAGACATGGTTTGGTAGGTTTTCTTTCAAGAATTCTGGACAGTTTTATAAAAAGACAAGTTTATAACTAGCTACCAATTACATTTATATTTTCTCTTCTGCCTCCATACCTTTCTGCTACCGTACCATGTTTTGTCTTACTAATTATAATTTATGTCATTGCTTCCAAACTTTCTTTTTTTTTAAACAAACTCTCCAGACAGAACTAAAGAAAGGACAGTGGGCATGACCAGAGCTTGTCTGCTTCAGTTTCTTTGGCATCTTTATTTTGTCCTAAATTTGTGTGATTTTTTTTTTTTTGCATTCTACTCCCTACACTGTGTCTGTTTCAATATAAAGATCCCATTTTTAATAGCTTTTTTCATAAAAAAAAAGAGAGACTGTGTATCTCATCACCATGTATCTCTGGTGATATGTAAACTTTGGTTTGAAAAGAACTAATTTACCTGATTTTGATTTGAATTTGCATCCCTCTGTCCGGTACACTACCACCAAAAAAACAAGTACGAATCTCATTGGGTCTCTTGCTTTCACTCGTTTTTTTTCCTGCTACCTGCCTTTTGGCTATTATATCATGCAGCTCGACGAGTAGAATGTGGCTGTGCTGAGGCCAAGTTGCTGATCTCAAAGTTCCTAGCAGGCTAGTTGGCTTTACTTTCAAATAAAAAGCAAGAACCAAAAATACAAAAAAGAGTACCATGCCCTTACTCTAACCTGAGCTAGAACTACCCAATAAATACAGACTGTATGTCAGCAGAATTCATTTTCATTTTAGGGAAATAATTTTAGGTTAATTTCACATTAGGAAGAACATTAGTTTTTACCTTTGTGTCAGTGTGTTGATGTGGCTGGATGGGGGCAGGAGGGGTGGTGTAGGTTGTAGGTGTAGGAAAAGCAAAGGAAGCTAATACCAATCATTTTGTTCCACCCATTATGTCTGATAAAAATGTTAAAGGAAAAAGTCTTTAGGAAATGCTGGGCTTATGTACCTGCTTATATCTTCATATTATCCACTGTATCCTTATGAATAACCACAAACACTGACATAGCACTTACACTGTACCAAGCATAACTTTTCTACTTACACATATTAATGCACTATTCCTCACAACAACCCCCTATTACATTTTTATGCTGATTTTTAAAGAACAGTAACAACTAAATATGGTCCTCAAAAATACATAGCTAGTGAGTGACAGACTTGATATATCCATACACAGTCTGATTCAATCATATCATCCATCTTTATAAAAGTTACTTTAAAAAGCTTGAAAATCTGTAAGGCCATGCTATTATGGATAGCCTCCAGGAGCTAGTAAATGTTCAATAACTAGTTGAATGAGTGATGTAAAATGTGTCTGTGGTGGCATAGCAGCTGGTAGAAAGGCACACACTTGTAGGAATATTTGGAAACGGGATCATAAAATGGCAATAAACTATGCAGAAAACACAGATCCATTTTCTGCTCCTGTTCATTGTGTACTTGTATGTACATGCAAAATGCTTGACAATATGGACCCAGAATGGGGAATGGGTCTGTTTAAATGCTTTTTATTTCACTTGTTCCATCATTCAAAAGTATTTTATTGAGAACCTCCTCTGGAGATGATCATGGTTTGATATGTAGATTGGTAAAACATGGTCTCTTTTTTCCAAGCAATATATATGCTCACACAGGATATCATTTACACAAACTAACTATAAAACAAAATGAAGAACATCTTAAGACTCACGTTAAAAGTACAAATAAAATGTTGTAGACTCAAAGAAGAAAGATTTTTCAGAGCCATAAAAGTTAGAGCGTATTCCATAGGAGAGGGGTATTTGAAGTGTAAGTAGAATTTTAATACTAATAGTCAAATTAAATACCCAACAGAGGAACTAGTATGTAGCAGGTGCTAAGTACATGGCAGTTTCCTCCTTCCTCCTTCAAGCAGTAAAATCGAATCCAGCCAGTTTGTACTTTTTGTTGAGTTGAATCACTCCTATGAAGTCCTACACAGAACTGCCATGTAACCGTACTTAGAACATGGGCTAGAGGGCAAGGTATTAAGCTTGTCTGCTTAGAGGCCTATGATTGCAAGCAAGTTGCTTCTTGTGTCCCAGTGATAAAAGCCCAGGCCAAAACATCCTTTGTATGTACCCGAACGGGATGCCTGAATAATCACTTAGCCTCTCTAGACCTTTGTTTCTACATCTGTAAAGCAGAGAGAGTAAAACATTCAGATAGTCTCTGACCTCTAGCCATGATTTTCAAGTTCAGATTTACACAAAGTTTCCTAAATTCTTCTGAGTTAGTCTGGTTTTTCTTTTCAGAACTAAGCAATCCCCTTGCAGACCCTGAACTTTGGGGAGGTATATGGATCTCAGGGTAGGGGGCAGGTGGAAGCAAGTTGGAAACATTCTCCAGTGATTCTGGTATGTCTAGAACTACCACTCTAGGCTCCCTTAGGATCACCTCTGCTGCCTGACCTCTCCAGACCCAAGGAAAAAATCCCAGAGATGAAATCTGAGGTCCACTGTGAGCAAAAGAAATGGTATTTCTAGCCAAAAAAAGGAGATTTGAGACTGTTTTTATAAATAGTAAAACATGAGATGATCTCTCTGTTGAGAGATTGAAGACCTTTCTCCTTCCTACCTACCCCAAGAATTGAAAAATAGTTTGTCCTCACTTCAACATCAAATGAACATCAACATTAAAGGCACCATGTCTCAAGTCATTCCCATATCTTCAAGGCCCTCGATATCTTTTAAAATCCAGATGAAACTCATAGGCATTTTAAACAGTAAAATAGCAGAATCCTTAAAGAGCAACTTCCACATGCTCACCTAATTCCACATACTAGCCAATATATTTACAGCAACTGCACATTCTCAGTGTTAAACTGGGGAATGTGTGATTATATATGGAAAAGGTCGTTTAAAGCCAGGTTATCTTTGTAAAGAAACTTTAGTTGTGGCTTTTTTCTTTTCAGAGCCACTTTCCCCTAAATACCTGGAATCTGAGTCTTTATATTTGTGTGCATGTGTCTTGCCCCTTCTTTGCTGTACCCAAGGTAACATACAAACAGAGATGTCATTTGGAACTAGGATTAGGTATGATCTTTAGGTGGTTTTCACAGTTATGGCGCAGTGTACTCCAGGGAGTATGAGCTGAAGAAACAATTTGGTGGAATTCTCATTTTCTGTGGAGTAAAACTAATCCAGAACAGCTTGATCCTGGGGCCCAGAGGACTTGACTTGATGAAGAGCTTAGTTGGAGCTGAAGCGGCAGAGACCAAATGAATCGTATCAAGTGTGACCATTATGGGGCTGAAGATGATTCCTAATTAATCTGTGATCCTCTGAGGTATCACATCTCCCAAATCTGTATGTCCATAAGGGAGCCAATGAAAATATGAAAGTAGCAATTTACCTAATCCTTGAGCACCATGGCAGGCTATCTACTTATGAAGGCTGTCAGTTTCCATTCTACACAAAAACGATTGTATGCCATTTTCTTAACCAAAATGAAATAATGAGGACAAACTAAATAATTTTAAAGTCTATTTAGATGACTCTTTTACTAGCAGCAAATTTACTCTTTCAGGATAGATGTACTATCTTAAGACCTGTTTTTACAGATGTTGAAATCTTGAAAAGCTAACAAACTGACTTACGTTAAATGGATCCATGCTAGACTTTAGTATTAATGTCATAAAACATTTTATTGCTTTTCTACTGCTCTTACCATCAAATGTCCTATGAATCTGAAAACTCTTCCTCTCTGTTGTGCTTTGTAACAGGCATGTCCAGACATCCTCCAGCTCCTGAGATCCCTACTTTTTATCCTCTGTCTCCAGGTGGTGTTGGACAGATCACTCCACCTCTTGGCTGGTAAGACCCTTCCCGCAGCCCCAGCCAGACATCTGAACACATGTTCTTCTACTTTCCGTTCACGGAAATTAGCTTTACGAATGATAACACTTGTGGAGTTGAAATTTTATATCAACAAGCAAGGTGCTAACTTTATTTCATTTCAATTTAAAAGATTAAAAAACAGACTTTGAAATGGATTGAATCCATTTGCTAATATGTGTAGAAAATGACTGTGTAGCATTTGCTTTGAAGCTTATGGTTTTATGGATTCAATTTGTGGCTTTGGGCATTTGCTGTGTCTGTACAGAATGCTCAGTGGGGTTTTCTTTTCTAGCTTCCTATGAACTAATATATTTGAAACAAACTTAGACACGTTGAATATTAATATAGTCTTTGCTTATAAATGGCAAGTAAAGTAAATGACAACTAAAAATTCAAAATTACAAAAGGGTCTTCTGAATTTTAATAGAGTAAGCAGCAGTTTGAGTTCAGAGGAGTGAAAAACTGATGTCTGGATTTTCTTTTTTCAGAATCCAAATGCACTCTATTTTTTTGTTTACCTCTAACATATTTTTTTTTTGCTGCCTTTGAAATTTTTTAAATTATAAATGTAAAGGGAAGGAAATATATTCGGAGAAGAAAGAGGATAATCTTATTTCCATCATTTTATTGTTAGCGCACGACTTTCCCTGCTCCTGTTTCTGTCCCTCTCCAGTCCTCCTCTCCCTCTGCTCACTCCATGGAAACAGGGCTTCAGCTTCAGCAGATGTACACTCTCCTTCCTTTATGTGGCTTTTCACCCACAGCCCCCCTGTCACTGCCCCAGCCTACCTACCTGGACATCTTTACACGCTCTCTTCGTCAGCAAGAAGGGGCCCTCCTGCTGGAAATTCCAACCTCATTCCCTTCCCCCACCCTTTCTCTTTAGTATTAAATCTCAGTCAGTACTCTGTTTGAATTTAACTGATTATGCATACACTTTCAAACCTACATCAATTATTCTGTCTGAACTTGGCTACTTAGGAGCAATAATTCCATGCTGAGTGGCAGCTGGAAATAAAAACTGTAAATGAAAAATTTAAGACATGGGAAACACAGAGGGAGAGATAGAATTCTCAGAGTGGAGATAAAAATAATTCCAGTGAATTGATCTTTTATTTCTTCACAGTAGCATGGGAGGTGAAGTGGGGAAGAGTGTAGTGTTTTTAAAATATTTGTTCATTTTTATATAACTGTAAATATTGTTTCCTTCTTTCTTTCTTTCCCTGAAATTCTCAAAGACTCTGAAAGGAGTACTTCTGCATTCTCGGGGTTCTGGTCTAGTCAGTAAACGTTTGCTATGTGCCTACTTTGTTTAAAGCATTCATGGGTTTGGGAGAGGGGAAGGGGGTGAAACACAGGTAATTCATGAACTGGTCTGTTTCTGAATTTGAGGTTGGAGGTGTTCTTCAAGACAAATGATGCTTTGATCGGGTGGAGGGCAGGGCAGGGAAATGGGCTAATTGAAGAAATGCCACGGTCTGTAATGCTCCCACGAAGTCCTTCTGAATACCTCCCACCTCTCCCCACATCGCACTCTTATTGCTGGTTGGTAACTCATGTTTTTTCATTGATGGGTTCCTTTCTTCTGTGACCTCAGGCAAGGTCAGCCTGTATATCCCATCACGGGAGGATTCAGGCAGCCCTACCCATCCTCACTGTCAGTGGACACTTCCATGTCCAGGTAGGTGGCGGTGGAAGCGGGCACCCCAGGACAAGTCGCTCTTCCTGTGCTTGCAGCTGTGCGTCTGCTTGCCTCTCGGTTGGTTAGGAGGGTGCCTAGCTCAGCCGGGTCTGTCTGCAGTGTGCCTGGCTCCCACACTAGGTGTCACGGAGGTCCAGGGTAAGAGCCACCCTGGGAGCCGTGCCTCCAGAACAGTTCACTGCCACCTGTCTGTGGGGTGTCAAATGTCCCCAGAGTAGACACTGTAAGAAGATCTTATTTGATTCAAAATATGTGGGGGGTGGGGCAAGGGTGGGGATAAAGACTGGTTTGGTCTGAGTTCTGTAATTTGCTTTCTTTGAGGAAAGTGGTATTAATGTGACAGTGCTTGAAAACACCCAGATAGTCTAGAGCCTTCCTGGACCAAGGCTGCCAGATGAGAAAGAACAGTGCTTGCAGGCTGTCAGGCCTTACGGGGTGTGGGTCCTAGTGTGTGAATCAGGCCCTGTGTGGATATATTAGTGCAAGCGAAGCTCCGTGAGATCTGCCGTGTCACACTGCTCTGTGTAATGCTTTTGCTTCTGAGAAAGGGTGGCTTCTGTGCCCTGTGCCCCATGTACACACACACGCATTTGTGGCGTGTCATCTGTTTGTTCCATGTGGCTTTTCCAAGGAAGCTAGCCTAGCATTACCGTGCCAGAAGTCAGACTGTCGGGTTAGTAACTGGTTGTGAATCTTTACTTTTCAAATAAGCATGAAATTCACAGTTTCTGTGTGAATTTCAGCTTTTTAAAAAAGCATTACTCATCATATTATAAATGTAGCTGGTTGGGAGGGGATGAAATTAATCTTTCCCTCAAATATATTTTTATACTTTTTGACATTGTAAGAACTGATGACAGGATTTTCTCACAGGAAAATAACCGCCATCACAAATTTTTGCAAATGGTACATTTGCCAAAGCATCGTTATTTGATCAAATATTTGTATTTTTCCCATGTGTCTTAATTTTTAAGAATTTGCTTCTGAAATATTACATATCCAATCAGTGTTTCTTCTTTCCTTCCCAAATGAAGGAATTAATTGTACAGGCTGTAATGAAAGACCTGAGAATATTGTTCTTGTTGAATTAAATGTTTCCTTCAAAACAGTTTGAAAAGCAAAAATTTCTAAAGTATATCCAAATTTATCCAAAGCACTGTTGAAAGCACTGTCTTCGTTTATTTTATTTTTCTTGCATGGCAGTTTCCCTCCTTTGTGTTGGATGGTGGTGGATATTTTAAGATTTTTTAATGCTCTACAAGCAGAGTTGGAGGGGAAAAAGCCTTTCACATATATGGTTTTTACCTAGATGCAGAACTGCATTCTTCTCTTTAATTAATCTTTGCCCTTAATTGTGTTACCAGTTTTCCAAAAGGCTGCATCTCTCAACATTTCTCTCTGTGTAGAAAACTACTTCGGATGATGTTGATGGCACCTTTATTAAATTGGGGACTGAAAAAAATCTTTCTGTCCCATATTTTCTCAGTTGTTCTCTCCTAATAATAGAAAAGAAGCCAACAAGAGGAGAAGGCTCTTATTGTGATGGTTTGCTTAGGAATGTAGACAGATTTTTACATGTGATGTCTTTAGCTTCTATTTAAAAATCACTTTAAGAGCTAAATCTCAATAAAGTGTTATATTTTCAGTCATTGTTCTTACTGAAATTCTTCTTTGAAAACTTCTTTGCAAAGAAAATGACTCTCCTTTTTTATCCTATGGCTTAGAACCCTCCCAGGAAAAATGCTGGATTCTACTATTATTTTTTAATTTTTTATTCTGTTATGCAGGCAATCATTACAAATATTTTCCACCTGAAGACAGAAAGGAAAGAAATTATCACCCCACTGTAATTTATAGTTAATACTTTTATGTACAACAGTGTGTTTTCACTCTCAGCCAGTACAGTGAGTGGATTGTCTCAAACTTCCATGTAGCTTTTGCTGCAGCAGCCACGAGTACATGCTGTCTTCTCTTTCCCTCTTGCAGGTTTTCCCATCATATGATTCCTGGGCCTCCTGGTCCACACACAACTGGCATCCCCCACCCAGCTATTGTAACCCCTCAGGTTAAGCAGGAGCGCCCCCACACGGACAGTGACCTAATGCACGTGTAAGTAGGCATGGGGCAGCGCCTGGGAGCGCGCTGAGATACTGAGGATGTGCACACAGTCCCTTCTTCCCTATTCTTGACGGGTCCCCTCTCTTTTATTATGAAAATCAGCATAGCTCTGCCTTGAAAGCTCTGTCCCTGAGGACTTTAGGAAGCTTGATTCTCACTGTGCTGATACTGATTGTAAGATCGGAAAGGAGCACAGACCTCAAAAGAGCAAGGGAACCTCATCAAAATGGAGTAACCTTCAGAGTGTAGGCATTGAGTGATCTTGGGTTGTTTAGCCAGGGTTTAATTGGGTTCTAATTGTTGGGAAGCACCTGTTAGTACCTGAGGGAAGTAGATTAGAGGGTCTACAATTACCTGCTTTGAAGATTTGAAGCACAAAATTCAAGGGAAAGGGGCAAACCAAGCCCAGGATTCCTTGTGCAGCCTGGACTTACTGCCCCTATGCTGTTACAGCAGGGATCAATTCCCTGAAGAAATTGGTCACTGAAGTGTTTCATCTAGGGTTTGTGGCCTGGGGCATGATGGGGTGGCAGGGAGCATGTGATAGTCCATAAAATCCCTGCAAATGTAGGCAAAGCCAACGTGCATTTGTTTGAGGGAGAGTTTAAAGTTTCGTTAGCTTCTCAGAGGGGCCCTGGACCCCAAAATGCTAAGAACCTCAGGTCCAAAAGAGGAATGACCACCCATACATGTCCAGCTTTTCCTGAGGTGCCCAAGGAGCATCTTCATGGACCTATTTCCATTCAGCCGCAGGTAAACTTCCTCAAACCAAAGGATCCTTATTCGCCATGAGTGGCTCCTCTAAGTTGGTGGTGTTCTGGGGCTTGTAGAGAGCCTCGAGGGTCGCCCCAGTCTGAGCCTGGTGATATGAACAGAGGTCCTCTGCTTCTCTCCTCTGTCTCCCTCTCTCCACCACACCACCTTTCAGGAAGCCTCAGCACGAACAGAGAAAAGAACAGGAGCCAAAAAGACCGCACATCAAGAAGCCTCTGAATGCTTTTATGTTATACATGAAAGAAATGAGAGCGAATGTCGTAGCTGAGTGTACTCTGAAAGAAAGTGCGGCTATCAACCAGATTCTAGGCAGAAGGGTAAGTAGTGGGATGGTATATAAATGTTTATGGTAACCATGGAACTGCTTCATTAAAACCTGTGCCAATGTACTTCAATATCAGGTGGTCTGGTCATAGGATGCACTTTGGGAAGTAACATAGAGAACAAGGTACGATAAGAACATTTAGGAGGATTAAATGATATAATGTGTTGTAGACAACTTAGATTGTACCTGGTACATAGAAAACTTCCTGAAAATGTTAACTGTCCCTTAAATGTTTATTATCTTATGGGCTATGCACTATGGTAAGCATTAGACAACAATTGCTGAGTAAAAGAGAGATGGTCCTTGCCTTCATGGAGCTTAAAGTTTTGTGACAGAATGCAGAAGTCAGATAAATAATTGCCCAATAAGTATGTAATTAAAATTGTGATAAAAACCGTTGAGTGTAAAGATCAAGATTCTATGAGAAAGAATGACAGGGTCCTCAGGAAGGACCCCTCTGAGAAAATAGTGCTTACACTGAAGACTGAGAGATGAGTCAGAGTCAACCAAGCGATTAGCAGGGAGAGGTGGGTTTCCCCCCAGACAGAGTGACATTTGCATGAACCCATGTCTGGAGCAGGAAAGCACGTGGCTGACTTAGGGAGCTGCCCAAAGCCCTTGCAGGAACAAGTCATGCTTCTGGAAGAACCTTGGTGAATACAGGTACCCTCTGCTTCCAAGATAGAAGCAGGTAAGCTCTGCAGAGAAGCTTTAAATGGAAGAATTTATATGGGCCAGAGAATTCTTTATTCTAGAAAAATAAAGTGTACACGTGCCAGGTTTCTGGATTGCCTCTTTACATTCCCTCTTTCACCCATGCAGATGTTTTTCTGACTACCTGTTATGTACCAAGCAGTAGGCTACAACTAGGACAGACGCTCTAAGATTTCTTTATCCAACCACCAGCCCAAAGGCTAGTCAAGTCCTTCCAGGTACTCTTCTTAGGATAAAAATGGTTTTAGGTAGGTATCTGAGGAGTGGTAGAAAAAAATTTGAATCTTTCTAATTTAAATTTTTACTGTAATTACATTTTCATGTTAGGCATGCCTCATCCTAACTTGCTGATATGCCCCTGTATGTGTGGCAGCTTTTTAAACTATGACCTTGTGTATTTGTTTTTGCAACCTCTCAAATTCATAACTTGCAGGTGAACATTCAGGCAAGGAAGGTCTAACAGCCTCTGTGAAACTTAGGTGATCATGTTTTAGCTGTTGATGATCATTTTTACCATGTTTGCTACAAACCTAATTAATTTCAGCATTCATAACAGAAAACATCCAGGCCATTTCTAGACCATATGAACAGATGAAGGGGAGCAGGCTCTCCTGCACTATCGATTTCTGCTGGCTAGAATAAAAATGCAGCTATTTCTAATCTGCAAGACTGTGGTTTCAGGGGTAGGGTGAGGTGCTAGATTACAGCTCTTTTGGTACCCTGGGCACAATACTCTGTTCTGCCTGTGGATTCTTAAACACTTAATAACAATAATTACAATGATTTCCCAAGCCAGATCATAGCACATGAGTGCTTCCCATCATCTTTGAAGAGCTCCGCCTTATTAAAGCTTAAAGGCTGATGACCATTTCCCCGACCCTTTAGAACAAGAAACCAGAGGAAAAGAAGGGTTGATGTTCTAATTCCAGCTTACTTAAAACTTAGTTTTTCTCTTCTTTTCTTTCTTGAGTTAAAGGTCTCCTGGCTCTCCAGCAGAAGTTATTTTCCTGCTCAAGAGAGTTAAGTAAGGGCATGATATGGAGGCATGCTTCTTATTTTCAACGCACGTTTCCAACAATTGCTACTTTCTCAGCTCTCTTAACAATTGCCAGATCAGAGCATGTGTCCTGAAGGATGGTTCTCATTTGGGGTCTCTCTCTGTCTTTGATTTGGACACCTGTTTCTATTTATAGGCCCTTGAGATCTTTGATTAAGATCGGGTTTTCTGTCCTTTCATAACTCCCCTCTGGCAGGGCAGTCCTTGCTAGTTCTTTAAAGTTCCTGGCTTTAAAATCATGAAGTTTTACACTGGGATAATTAGAATTCTTGGAAGTTAAACGTAAATCCATCCGGAACATTTTATCTTTTGGTTTTTATTCATCTTTACTGTACCTCTAAAATAGAAATGTTCACTCATACAAATTAATTTTTCTTTCATGTTGTAGATAATAGCACAAATCTTACTTTAAAATAGCTTTTTGTTTTAAAAAATCCAGGCTATTAAAGGAAGTCCACTTATTGAACATTTATTATTAGAATTTTTTTTATCTTGGAACTGTATAAATTTCTTCAAATTAAATAGGTATTTTCCCAACAACTTGGTGAAATCTTGACAGTTTGGTTTTTTAAAAAATTGATTTTTCATCAAGCAAAAGAGATAGAAAAGCATTTTTAGTCATTTGTGTTCCTGGGATTCCTATGTAAAGGCCATCTTTTTATTTTGTACTGGGCTTTTTTTTTTCAATGCAAAGCTTTTAATACCACATTTTACCACCTGTTTTACTCTAGTAAATGATCTTTTATTTGTGAGTGGATACTGTGCACTAGAAGTACCAGGGAAATAAAAACAACTGAAAATCCAAGTAAACAGTTTTTGGCCTGCATTTACTTCTTGCATTTTGCTGACTTTTGTTAGCTTGACCAAAAAAAACAGCTAACTTTCCTGCTTTAACTGAAAATAACTGGTTGTTTGGGTTGAAGACCCAACCTCAATATATATTTTGGGAGACAGGTCTTACAACACTTATTCCAGGTTTTCTCAGCAAGTTACAAAGCTGCCACAGTTACATTTTAAAATATGAGATATTACTTGTCAAATGAACAAATTTACAGAAGTTATCTATTGTCTCCTTTTTTGTTGCTTTTTTGTAACACTTTGCCTCTTGCCAGTCACAGTTACTTAGCACCAGAACTGTGTAAAATAATAATAATCACTCTTTTTCTCAAAAAAATGACAGGCAAGGTTGATCTTTTCCATTGTGTCCAGTATTTTCTCCCTGTGAAGACCTCTAGTTCTAGGTCGGTGTCTCAGGGTGAGAAGAGGGGGCAGTTACCAGAGGTAGGTGGATTTTCCTGCGTAACCTTCCACCACTGCCCCAGACATGCCTTCTTCCTAGGGTCGATTTGACTAATTGTGTTTACTCGGCTAATACAAAGAACTGTGTCTCGGGTAACTTCTTTCAGGTTTTTGTCCTCACCACCTCCCCCACCCCCAACCCCATTTTTTTTTTTTAAAGAAAAACATATTACCTGATTTGCCTTTAGGCTTGGGCCAAGGCCACTGTGTGTCATGTTTCTTAACTTTACACTCAGTATTTCTAAAGTAATTAAAAAATAAATCATCTACCCACATAGAGCCCTGGCTTTTCAGGGACTTGGGCAAGGAATGGAATCCACGGTCCAGCCTGGGGGCAGCTCTGCGCCTGCCCTGGAGGCCGCAGGGGGAGCATGGGGTGTGGCCCAGTGTTCTATTTGCTCTTCTTGAGGTCAAGTTCTTCTAACACACAGGAGCAGCACGCTTCCTAGCCATGCTTTTGGGGCTGAGTCTAGGGACTTAGACTACTACACCAGAGCTTTTTTCCTCCTCGCTTCTCCTTCTTCTCCCATATCCAGCCACGCCTTTCTTTTCTTTTTCTTATCATTTTTAAGAAACAAGAACAGGGAAATTAACATCAATAGGCAGGGTGGCCGTGAATGAGAATGTATCTTCTCGCCCGGAAAGAGAAGGAAGTGCGGTGGGAGGCTCACTCCCCGGCGCTGGGGAAAGGAGCCGGAGCCCGGTTGAGGGACATTCCCATGCGCATGCGCGCCAAATGAGCTCAGGGCGGGCCTGCAGCCGCTGCCGCTGTGCCATCCCCTCCTGCCGTTTGGGTCCCGCAAAGCCCAGGTCTCCGGGAGGTTCTGCTGGCAGACTCTGGCATTTGGGAAGTGGGGAAAATAGTTGAAAACTGCCTGCTGGGACCTGGAGCAAGTCGTGTACAAATATATGCAAAGGAATGTGCAAATATAAGCTTATAATCCCAAATGGATGCCTTGCCTACATAAAATATTTTGCATGTATCAGTTATATAAAAGTGAAATTGAAAGTTTGCAGCCTATCTGTTACTCCGTTCTCCAATTCGATGTTAGTCTCAAATTCAAGTCGGCAAAATAAACATACACGATGCTGCTTGCTTTCCATCAGAAGGAAGCTACAAATTATAGACACCGCGTGTGAATGTGCGGTTGTACAATGCCATCAGTGTTCCCCCTAGACAATTAATGCTTATAAAGTGTGAGGACAGGGTGAAAAGACAGACTGACTTTTGATATCTTGCTTTATAGACAGGATCATATGATTGTTTCAGACTCTTCATATGACAGAGTGGGAGAGTGTCCATGTGAGGCAAGGATGTAGCTGTGTGGAAAAACCATCTGGAAATGATGACATTTTGCATAAATAAATGGTACTTGGTATCAGCTATCAAGAATATGCTATAGACTGTGTAAAAGGGCCGAGTTGGGTGCTGAGGTTCGCCAGTGGAAGTTCTTTTTAATTTACATTAGAAAAGAGAAAAGGTGGGTGACAGATTATTTTACTTTGGATACTTTAATTGACTTTGATGTGTTCTTGTGATATCAGAGAACAGGCTGGAGAAACCGGAGGTGGCGTTTCACTCCAGCTACCAGTCGCCAAGAGCTCGGTCTTCTGCGGTTAAAAAATAAACCAAAGTTTCAGTGCTTCATATTTTCATTCTTCAATGTTTGAAACATGAAATATATAATACTGTTGTTGTTTTGCTTAATTTCATTTGGTTTTCTTTCCGCCTTCCCTTTTTGTTTTAGTGGCATGCCCTCTCCCGTGAAGAGCAGGCCAAATATTATGAATTAGCACGGAAGGAAAGACAGCTACATATGCAGCTTTATCCAGGCTGGTCTGCAAGAGACAATTATGTAAGCCCCTTCTGCGTACCGATGGCTCTCTACTTTCACTCATTCTCTTTCTATTCCTTTCGTGAAGGAAATGTTTAGCGTCCAGTAGTCCCCGCTTATCTGCGGTTTCACTTTCCGTGGTTTCAGTTACCCATGTGGTCAGCTGCAGCCCGGAAGCAGATGATCCTCCTTCTGACATATGCTCAGAAGGTCAGTAGTAGCCTAACGCTACCTCACAGTGCCTACGTCATTCACCCCACTTGATCTCATCACATAGGCATTTTATCATCTCACATCATCACAAGAAAAAGGGTGAGTACAGCACAATATTTTGAAAGACCGCATTCACACAGCTTTATTATAGTGTATTGTAATTGTTCTATTTTACAATTAGTTATTGTTCATCTTTCACTATTACTAATTTCTCAGTTAAGCTTTATCATAAGCATGTGTGTATAGGAAAAGGCATAGGATATACAGGGTTCGGTTCAGGCACCCACTGGGGAGTGGGGAACATATTCCCCATGGGTAAGGAGGACTACTATATATATCTAAAGCTGGTGTGATTTCCTATTTGGGGAACCTAATGAATTTCATTGTAAAGATTTCATGAGTATATTGAACTTTGAAGGCTTTGAGCTGTCATTTTGGGGGGGGTGCTATAGGTACTAATGCATTTTTTAGGCAGAACTTCTTAATAAAAAAATACTTCATTAAAATGTTGGTGAAAAAAGATTTTTTTTAAGTCCTAATTCAATCATGAAAGGGAAACATTAGTGATAATTAGTTACATACTCTCCAGTATTTTTCCTACGCATTTCTGCTTTTTACTTGAATATGTGTGTGTATACATACACTTTTGTGTCATACTTGTTGCTCATACATAATAAGCATTTTCCTGTTGTGGCATAGTGTTCTATATATCAATTTTAGTGGCTATGCAATACTTCAGTGAGTGAGTGTCACAATTTGCCTAACCATTTTTTTCCTTTTAGACATCTTAATTGATTTCTGTTTTTTAAGTTGGACATAATCCTGCAACATACCTGTGCCTAAGTTTTTTTCCATATTTAGGACTTCTGTTACTGGAGGATAGATTCCCAGTACTAGAATTGTTGAGTTAAAGGATATAAATGTTTTAAAGGCTCTTGATACATATTGTCAAATTATTTCCAAAAGGATTATATTCTTTTATAATTCTTATAAAGAATGTATTCAAGTAACTACTTTGCCACAGATTAATCAGAACTGGGTTAAAAAAGTTTTTTTTCATATTAATGTACCCACATGTCTACCATGTATTTTATTCAGACAGAGTAGGTTTTACTATATTTTTTAAGTTGTACTAAATTAGTTGGCAAAAAATGCTTCATTTATATTGCCAGTTATTTTTTTTATTAAGGTATTATTGATATACACTCTTATGAAGGTTTCACATGAAAAACAATGTGGTTACTACATTTACCCATAGTATCAAGTCCCCACCCATACCCCAATGCAGTCACTGTCCATCAGTGTAGTAAGATGCCACAGATTCACTGTTTGCCTTCTCTGTGCTACACTGTTTTCCCGTGATCCCCCACACCATGTGTACTAAACATAATACCCCTCAATCCCCTTCTCCCTCCCTCACCACCCGCCCCCCCACACCCCTCCCCTTCGGTAACCACTAGTTCCTTCTTGGAGTCTCTGAGTCTGCTGCTATTTTGTTCCTTCAGTTTTGCTTTGTTGTTATTGCCAGTTATTTTTTATTTAGATTTTGAACAGCCTACGAATGTAGTCTTGATACAGCAAAGACTATTTCTGAGAAGGTATATACTAAATGATATATTTAAGTTGTATCATTTTATAGAGGGGAACAATTTTGATTAAGCTCTTAATTTAAAATTTTGAAGATCATTTCCAGGTTCTGTGTGGAGACAAGCATTTGAAACGCTAGCTAGGACAGTGTTACTCCTAAGAAGAATTATAATTGTCCCTCTTAAGAAGGGCAAGGGTGAAGCCATTAAACAGCATAAATTTAATGTGTGCCACTGCTACAGATGGCCCTGTGGGGCTCATGGCCGAGGTCATACATCCCATGCGATGAGCCACCAAGACTTCCTGTAACAAGCTCCAGAGAGAAAGCCACTACTGGTGAGAACTTGGAGCTTAGACCTGGGATAGAACTCTGATACAGGAAGTAAGAGTCCAGCTGTTTGTTACTTAGAAGCAGCAGCTCTGTTGAACTCTCCTGATATGTTTGCTTGTTTTAACATCTACCATATGCCAATTGTCAAGAACTGTCTTAAATGCTCTCTCTGTGATTTTTCTAATCCTTATAATAAGTGAGTGGCAGAAATAGTATCATGGGTTTTACAGATGATGGAAATTGAGGGGTCAAGGAGGTTAAAGAATTTGGCCAAAGCCATGCAAGTGCTAAGCTGCAAGTTACACCTGACTTAGAAATCTAGGCTGTTTCCTTCCTCCGGAGCAGACTACCACGGTCTGCCGGGGCCTTCCTGCAAGACTATTTAGCTGAAAAGTTTTTTCCCTGAACTGGGCTTCTAGTCTCTGGGCAATACTTAACATCTTCTGGATCGAGCCCTTGTCATGCCCTGTAAGTCTCCCACCTAAAATATTTCAGAAGTGTCCAGCTGTCCTGGGTCTCTTTTGGATGTGATTTGCCCAAAAAGGGAGAGCTGACTTCCCTCTCTGACCAATGGAAGAGCTTTACTTTGCTGTGAATTTGTATAGATGTAGCATTGCTTACTGAATGTTTTTGAGGGAAATTTCTGCTTCTGATCCTCAGGTAAAGGAGTGGGTTTGCACTTTTAAAAAGCGATAAACACATATTCTCTCCTCACACGCTCGCCTTTTCTCTACATGGAAAATGGGAAGAGAAAGTAGTTTTAAAGAAATCCAGTGTAATGTGAATTTATCTTTAAAGATTTTCTTCTGCACAATTTTTAAAGGAAATTGTCTTGCGTAAGTTGACTTTAGGATCCCCGTGAATGAAGGGAAAACCACGCTTTGTTACATAGAATTTTTTAATCATCAGAATAAGCCTATTAATTACAAAGGCAAACAGAAACCAATCAAGTGATAGAACTTCAGCTAAAGATATTATTCTTAAAATAACAGTATAGGAATAGGGTCTAAACAAGATACAGGCTTTGTAAGTTAGCATTCAGTGTGAGAATGCTATCCTTATCCTGAGATCATATTAAATACATATCTCAATGATTTAATATTAAGATGCCCTGATCTCTGCTATCATATATTTTATAACTCTGCTATCATAGATTTTATAACTTCAACTTGTTCTTGTAACTTTTACCTTTTACCACTTTGACATTTTCATAAATCAATAGTAAGATAAGCCAAATATTTGTATTGTTAGAGTTTTAAATTTAGTGCTCAATAACCCTAGTATTATTTTAACAAAAAAATTTTTATATTTACAGTACATGAATTTGTTTTTTTGTGTCATTTGTATTAATACATCCAAACTACTGAGTCTTTTTGTCTAACGTAAAATGTCCCTTCTCGGGAAATGCTGGTTCATGCCTAGAACATAGGATAGGCCATCTCACAAAGACAGTAGCAGCCCCGCACCTCAGGCCACAGTCGCTGGCGCTCGGTGGCGCTCCAGCGACCTGACAGGGGTGGGGGGCTCGGGGCCATTGCCTGCTGCAGCGGCCCGGAGGAGCCAGGTCGTGGCGGTGAGGGGGCCGGTGAGGGGCACAAGGGGCTCCTGGTCGCGCTTGAGAGCAGTGGTGAAGGGCAGGGAGGAGCCAGCCGGAGGAAGGAAGAAGGCTCCGGACACATGATGCGGCCTCCCAGCACTGTCAGAAAAGCATAGGAATTCCACTCAAAAGGAAGATAGTGGATTTGTGTGAGAAGCATGCTCTCCCTTTGCCTCCTCCCCTCTTCCCAGAGTACTTGTAATAATCTCAAGGACTCCGTTATTTTTGATAGTATATGCCCTTTTCCAGGGTCACTAATATGTGCAAACTGATTATATCCATACAAACTAATATGTTTGTGAGGATAGTTTCAGCCAACCTTTCAAACCTTTAAAGCCTCCAATGATCAGGTCATGTGATGTGAAGAAAAACGATCTTGAGGTACATAAAAGTGCATAGTTTTATATATTATATATTCACCAATATTCAGTGTAATCTTAGTTTTATTTTTTATTTGTTAATGTGGTTATCGCAGCACAGAGGTATATTGAGTGTGATGTGTTCTGTGATAATTATTTGAAAATGCATCCTAATCCAGGTTGGTCCTTTACTAGTTGTATAAATCAAATATATAATGTGTCTATGCCCTATTACAATTATTTTTTTGAGGAAGAAAGTAATTATGAAGAAAAATAAAATTAGCCTACTATAAATGGGACCCAAGATTTGTGGGTATTTTGAAATGTATTTAAGATTGCATATGTATCCATGTTACTGTGTCTGTTTTAAGAAGCAAGGTCCCTAATTGCCAGAAACAAGTTCTCCAAGTCACCTTTGGGTTTCTTGGGGTCGGCCTGACCCCAGCGCAGCTCTCTTGGGCTCTCTCAGACCTATGCCTGGGTGCCAGGGGTCCTCAGGTAACGTCATGAACCACACGGTGGCATGCACAGTGAGGCAGGTTGACGGTGGCCGCTGCCAGAAGCGGGTCCTGAGCGTGCTGGTTAGTAGTAAAAGGAACGCGCCTTCAGCAGGCCTCCTGGAAGGGGATCTGTGGCCACAGCCCGAGCACATGGTTATGCTAGTGTGCGTGACAAACCACTCCCAGTGTCAGTGCTGAGGATATTAAACGTGGAGCGACAGGCCATGAGGGAGATAAGAATGTATCTTCTCTCTTTCTCTCGCTTTCTGACTGTTTCTAGGTACAGATGGAAGAAAGAGAATGAGGTGTCTCCCTCTTTGTTGACTGCCTGCCCATACTTTTGTGTCCACATTCACCCGTATGTTCACAGCAGCGTCCCTGACATGACAGTGTGCCTGTTCTTCTTCCAGGGTAAGAAAAAGAAGAGGAAGAGAGAGAAGCTACAGGAATCTACATCAGGTAGGTGCCTCGGGACTCACGCGCCTGCTTGCGCTGCTGACAAACGCCTGAGTCTCTCTACGCCCTGCTCTCCTCTGCAGCTGCAGCTGAGGAGTCTTTAACTCTGCTTTTCTTCCTGAAATTCTTTAAGAATGTTTAAAATACCTCTTTTAAATGTGACTAAGTGAAGGTACATCTAAAAACCCCTCTCCCAAACCTGGAATCCTGATGGTCAACTGTGGTGGGTGTTTTGGTTCCCCTTTTGTTGTCTATGTTCTCTTTGCTTTAACACTTATGCTGTTTTTCTATTTGTATAACTCCTCACAATAATGATGTTTATGATAATGCTATAATAAGCTACCTTTAATCTTATTGAGAATCTTTTCTGTGGTCTGGGTTTTTTAAAAATAGAAAACATGATGATAGGGTTTATCTTTTCCTGTACATTAATTGAAGGCATCATTCAGTGAGGTCCTATTTATTTCCCTTTTTTCTTTCATTAAAAATAAGGCCACTACTTGTACTGCACAAATAAAAATGGCTGGTATAAGAACCATGAAAAGTAAAGCAAACAAATCCACATGATGTTGTAACTACTACGTATTTGGAATGTACAAAAACCTCTTCAATAAAAATTTGTTAAAGACACAATTTTCTGCAGGTACAGGTCCAAGAATGACAGCTGCCTACATCTGAAACATGGTAAGAATGACCCTCTGGTCCTGCTGCTGACGTTAGTCATGAACAGAGGCACTTGCTCCTGCATCTTGCTGCTTATACTGATGCCGCTCAGCGTTGCTCCTCCACTGAGGAAAGCTCCCCAAATCAAATCAGTGCTTTAAAAAAATCTGATGGTTTTTATACCGGCTATGTATTTGCAAATAGTATGTGTTTTTCTCTTCTCTTCTTCCCCATTGCCCCTTTAATCTCTCTCCATCCCCTGTCCCCTAACTCTTCTCAACCATTCTTTGCTGACCAGTGGCAAGTCTGCTTGCTTAAAACAACAACAACAAAAAACCAACAAGCAAAATGCCTTCTTACTCAACAAACCCAGGGCTGCGTGCGTTGGAGGAGCCCAGGTCCATTCTAGCCCAGGACTTGGAAGTTTTGCTCTGTAGAGACTTCATCTCAGTTGCGATGATATATAGATATTTAAAAGTAGTATTTATTTCTAATAAGATAGATGTGCTTATTTTTTCTATTTTAAAAATACGGTGCGGGGACTTAACTGCATTCTGCTATCAAGTTCTTTTCTTTATTGGTAACAATTGCTGGATCTCACTCCAATATTTATAGATAGTATTTATTTCATTTCCTTTTACTGTAATTACTTTTGACCACACAACCTCCCGCCCTGGTGGGAACCTGGCTACCATATATTGGTATTTGCTGAGCTTTGAATTCATGGTGTGTCTGCATCTTCTCCCAGGGACAGTTCCTCAAAAGAGCCACCTTTGATTCTACTGTCTCTAGCGACCCACACCCAGATCCTGTCAGTTCCATGCCTTGGGTCCGTCCTGGTCTTCCCGGTCACACTCATCACCTCCACAGCCCAGGCTCAGGTGCTCAGACTTCCCGCCTGGATTACCGAAAGAGCCTTCGGGTCACTTCCCCGCCTCCAGAATTCTCTTCTGCTAATTCATCCTCCATGTTGCTCCTAGAGGGACTTGCTAAAACCCAGACTGACTATGTCACTCGACTTTATTCCTCAGAAACTGAAAAGCACTGTTTTAGTGCAAACCACCAATGTAGAGCTATCTACTGTATGCTCACAGTTCTGCTTCTGGTCACTCTGCCTGTCCTGGCCTCCAGCTTAGCCCCTACGAGTCCAGTGCTCTGTCTGTACAAAATTATTAGCAGTCCCCAGAGAGATGGAGCTGCTGCACGTGCCGGCCCTGGGGCTGGAAAGCCCACTTCCGCTGTCTAAGGTGGGGACAGCTCTGCCCGGTGCTTCCCAGGAGAAGAGTATTAGCCTGCAGATCACTGGCTCTTGACTAGAACCAGATGACCCCTCCTTAATCTTTTAGAACTTAATTTTGGGACTGAACTTTCAGTGGACTTTCCCAAAGGAGTCTGCAGAGATTGGGTACTAAATGGATGGGAATTTTAAATCAGCCATTTGGGTGGGCAGTCTGCTTCAGCGTTTAAGCTTCATTGTACCCAACTGTAAAACGGGCATGACAACCCCTACCACCTGCAGCGGCTCGTTCCTCTTAGGCCTGCCTTTTTCCTTCGCCCCGGAGACCTCCTCCGTCACCCTCTCATCTGAAAGACTTTGCTGATTTCTATTCAGGTTCCTCGGGCCCTTCAAATTGCCATCATTGTAGCCTTATGATACCAAATTCTTCTCAACTAACACTGAGTGGCAGGTCTCTCTCCAAGTGAAAAGAGGATCAGCCCCTCATAGAGGTAACTGGAAAAAAAACAAAAAAATCCCCCCACAAATGATGTCTGCATTAATTCAACTTGAGGGCCTCTTTGGGGCCGGCCTCCCAGCTGGTTATTCAGAACACAGAGGTAAAGATGGCAATCACAAGCCCGCCCCGGGAAGTTTACAGCGTCACAGAAGTAATTCTAGCAGCAAGCACAGACGTGGGCTTTGGGGTTTTGTTTAGGGTTTCGTTGCTTGCATTTTTTTTTTTTAAAGAATGTTGTCCTTTTTCTTACTGAATGCAGAGGTGTGGACATGTCCTCTAAATAGAAAACCTTCTGAGGTACACTGTATTGTGGAGTGACACTCGCTGGTTCACTCCATCTTCTGTTTGCATCAAAATCTTTACTGCAATTTCTATTAAAAATCATGCAAAGATATATTTCTATACCTTAGTTGGGTATTTGATTTGGTATTTGATTTGGTGTCTCTAATAACATTATATAGTATTTTAGATTAGAGGATTAGGCTAAGTCTATTTTTATCTTAGAATGTACCCCAAATATCTTTTCAAAATAATGCGCTTTCTTGTCACTTGTATTTCCTAAAGGTTAAGGTGTCCCCTCGACCCTTTCCCAGAAAAACGAAGTGCAAAGTGTCCCCCCCACCATAAAAAAGTACTCGTCAGCCACCAGCAAGGCTCCTGTCTTCTGGGCTCCCCTTCAGAGTCTCTAGTGGTGCTTCCCCCTCTCGGTGTGGGGTTGGCCATGCGGCCTTTGGAGTTGCTGTCCTCTGCACCACCCTGTTGTGGACAGCAGGCCTGGCAGTCATTGGGTAAGAATTACAGAGCAGAGAGGAGCTCAGATTTGCATTCATAAAGATTTTAGTATGTTAGGAATGATAATACTCCTACTGTTTCTCCCACCTCTTCCTTTGTGTTAGGAACTCAGAAACTTCCACTTGTTCAGTCGTTAGCATTTACTGAGCACCTTACAAATGCCAGAAAGCCCGGTAAGACCTGGAAATAGTGTTGAATGAGCCAAAGAGGGTCCCTGGCTCTTGTAGTGCTTACATTGCTGTGAGAGTAGTTGATGAACAGTAAACTAGGAGCTATGATAAAAATAGGGAGCAACTTGGGGAATTTGGACAGTCAGGAAAGGCCCCCCTGAGGAGGTTACACTCTGTAATAACCAGTTGTTACAAAAAGGGAGGGTATTCTGTGTGTGGTTTTGGAGCAGAGCAGTGGCAAAGAAATGAGAGATGAGGCAGATAGCATCGGTGGTAGGACGGGCTCAGACCAGGAATGGGGCCGCCCAGGCTCTGAGATTAGCTTCCTGGGGCGACTGGAATGCACTGGGACAGGCCGTGGAAAGCCCGTGGGCTTCTGGCTTCTAGGGCCTGAGAGAACAGGCTGTGCCCTGTGGCCTCGAAAGATCTGCTGAAAGGCCCAACTTCCTGGCTGCTTCCCTCTTCTGTGGCCTGCGCTGCCTCCCAGTGTTTATAAAGAGACTCGGGTCTCGTAAACTTTCTAATCTGTATTCCTCACTGTGTATCCGAGCGGTCCTGTGTAAGGACTAAAGCAGCTGTATGATCTCAACATGGACTTGTATACAGTGTGGTTGTCCTTCAGTTCCTGTATCCCCTTCTTGCCCCCAGAAGGGGTGCCTCAGAAGCACTGCCTCTAGGTTTTGGGGGCTTTGGTTTGTGACTGATGTGATCACACAGCTCCTTGTTTGCCAGACTAGGGTCACACTGGTGCTGGCTTCACCTTAGAAACAAAGCAAAGACAGATAACACGTTTGCTGAGAACTGATCGTGCAAACAGTGTGATGTGCGATCTCACATGGCTGGTTGCGGTTCTGAAGGGAAGCTGCTGGGTGGTAGTCAAACCCTCACGCCTCTCTTTCCAGTAAGGTAAAGCCAACGGGACATAGTGCCCAGGAAGGGGAGACGCTGTGATGGCAACATGAAGAGGTATTGGGAGAGGGTTTATTTCCTGTGTACACGGTGAAACCTAACACTATTTTGGTATCCTTAAAGAAAATTCCTATTAAATTAGATGTTGAGCTCAAATGTCCATGTATGTAGCTCATGTGCTAGAGAACCCTCAGTACTCTGAACCAGTGGGACGATGAATTATAAGGAAAATTGCCCCACTGGTGAGGAAAACAGTCCCACTAGTAAGGAGAAGACTCCTCAGTGAACAAGAAAGCCCTCTAAAGACTTCTATTTCTACTCCTTAAGAGATATATATGTTTCATCTAAAGCTGCCATTTGTTTGCCGATGGTGGGGAAATGCCACTGCCGTTGCCTCATGCAGCCCAGCAGAGACACTGGCCCTTTACTGAAGGGTCAGTTCCCCAAGTTGTGTCCCTGTCTTCACGTGTTTCTACCTTTGTGCATTTTAACAGCATTTCAACCTGGTTTCACCAGAATAAATAAATTAGCATAAACCCCGTCTCAACATTTTGCAGCAGCTTTTAGGATAATTGCAAATGGGATCCACAGATGACATTTCTCCAAGTTGGAGGTGATTCTGTGGTGTCTTTTAAGAAAGCCAAATTCACCTTAAGCTTTTTGGACTAACCTGTCACTTGCAGGAAGACTGGCAGCCTAGGGCTTCAAGAAGTGGGACTGCCACACATTCTCCTGTGTCCAGCTGCAAGGCCAGTATCGTAAATGCCAATCATTTGTTTATTCACTGAGACCGTCCAGTAAGAAGCTCCTACAAGAACCACATTAGGCAGCGGGGGTACCTGCTGAGTGAACCCTCCCATTCCTAGGGAGTTCCCCATTTAAGAAGATACAGACATACACGTGGGTCATTTTAAAATAATACTGCTGTAAAGGAGATGCATACCGTACACTATATAAAAGTAAAGACAATAAGTAGTATCTAATCAGAGTGAGATCAAAGAAGGCTTCCTAGAGTAAGCAATACTTCAGCTGTCTAGTCATGAGGAATTCTTGGGTTTGACAGACTAGCTACCAGGCTGCTATGAGTTTCCAGTTTTTGTTACATGTTTGCTTTGGAACATGTAACTTCAGGAGTTTGTAGGAAGTCAGAGATTACCGTTAAAACACTGAACTTCCCTTTCTTCCTGACTTAATCCAGATTCATAAGGAAATAACGAAGTAAAGAATTAGAATTTTGATAGCTGAGAAATGTAACTTAATCAGTTGGTTGGTTAACATTTAATACAAAAATCCCACTGCCTTAAAGTTTTATAAATAGAAAAGATATTCCTATTTTAATGTATTCCTTTGATATAATGTCAAAGACCTAGTTTAAAAGTAGGAACAAGCCATCTTTAAAAAAAAAACCCTCTGGTTGAATACACACAGAGACACACATAGGCACTCAGATAGTCTCACACACTGGTTTTGGCTTTCGCATAATACTTATCTTAGGTACTTGCTAAACTGAGAGATTAAAATGTGTTTCTTACTAAATAAAAACATCAGCCTGTATTTCCCTGGGGCCAAGAGGTGTGTGGGAGTGGTAATTTCTAGACAGTGTAGAATGCAATCAGTAACTGTACAGTGCTTGGATTTACATCTTTAAAAAAATTGTTCCTAGCTTTCCATCTGATGGTAGAAGCCTAATGAGGTAATTAGGGACTTGGGGCCTGTGGGGTCCCTGCAGCCTCCCTGCAGAGTGGACACAGCGCCAGCACTGGTGATAGGGCTGCGGTCCTGAGGGTCTTCCAGCCCTTCCCTCTTACAGTCAGGCAGCATTCTTGATATTTTCAGCGGTCTTGAGAAGAATGTTTATTCCATGTAGTTTTGATGCTCGCACTAATGAGCTTGCCACTTTTGACTAACCTTTGCCCTGAATGCTGTTGTATGGGTGCAAATGCAGTCAGCCATGTTAAGTATTGTAAGTCTCTGGGTTGGCATGTCTAGTTCGAAAACAAAGCCAAACTCTTACAAAATAATAAAGTTGGAAGCAGCTAGAAGAATCTTAAGGCTTGTCCAAAGTCTCAAAGTAAAAATTAAAGCTTAAACAATGATAAAGTAAAAAAATGACACCCTATTTTCCATTCTTCATCTTTTTGTCACTTGCTTAGGCACCAAGTGTGTCAGGCACTTAGGAAGCTCCAGCCTAGAACTGTCACTAAACTAGCAGGAGAAGCAGGGGGGTAAGGGGCTCTTGCGGACAGAGCCTAAAATTGGAGGTGGGTGCTGTCAGATCAGGGAGACCCAGGTACGGCTTGACAGCTGTGGCCGTGTGTGGCCGCGCAGCCCGCGCTGGGCCCCAGTCAGCATTTCCTGGGAAAACACCTGCACGCTGCTCAGCAGTCCCAGAGCGCCACTTGCAGTGGCCCTTGAATGGCAGCCCAGCCCAGCAGGGGCCTTCTACCTGCCGTTTTGTGAGGTGGTTAGATCCTGATGGAAATGCTGCTGGGGGGTCATTTGTCGGTTACTCTGCCTAGGAAATGGAGGTCTTGGCCTGGAGAGGTTCATGCATAGCCCTTTCCCTGGGCATGTTTTTGGCTGAGGTGGTGACCTCCCTGTGTCTTCCCTCTTATGCCTGTCCCCAAATCCCTGATTAACTTTTCACAGATTAGAAAAGTTACATAGAATTCACAAGGCAATGCTTAACTACACTGTTCCTAGTAGGGACTCTGCAGTAAGAACATTCAATAAGGAAAATCCAGACACTGCACAGTCAGGGCGGGCATGGTCACATCCTGCTAAGTAGAGACAGCTGCGTAATGTCCCTGTGTGGCTAGGTAATTTGTGTGTGGAATGCAGGTTTTCAAATTCTGACTGTTCTCCAGGGTGCCTTATGTGAACTCTTAGGAGCCTTATGGTCACAAGGAGCAGAAACAAACACACCAGCTTGAGGAGAATGGGGAAATCTATTTTAAGGCTAGAGGAGCATCTTGCGGAAGCCAAAGGCAAAAGTGCAGTGGGGTCAAGGAGATACTGGAACAGGGCCTTGGATAGCTGCCTCGATGATTTTCGTTCCTCTCATATCTGTCCATCCCCCAAAACTGTTTCCTTCTGACCTGCAGATTGACTTTCTTGATTCTTTGACCAACATGTCCACAACTCCCACACTTGACATGCCGTTACAGATCAGTCCCCCAGAGAAAAGTCTTTTAAATTCTAGGAAGGGACTCCAGCCCAATTTAGGTGAGACTTCTACCCCAGTCCATAACCACCTCTGGCCAGAGATGGTCCCACAGTGCACAAAGACCACCAGGGGCCACTGCTGGGTTTGTGGGAGTTGGGACGGTCAACAGGGGAGCTGAGTACCATCCCAGCAGGGGCCCATCACAGCTCACTGGTAAGCCGATGGCTGGGTCTGTCACAGTAGCAGACAGGTGATTTTATCTGGACAGCTGTGCAGCAGTGAAGAAATTGGGAGAGGGTCACACATATGGTGAGAGCTTTTAAAATCTCTGCCATGCTGCAGTTTCCTGTCCCACAATTCCTTTTCCCTCCTTAATGGTCAAAATAGCTAGAACTGTGTTTAAGTTGCCTTGGGAAACAGGGAACTGGACTCATGGCCACCAGGTCAATCACACATTAGAAAATAATACAGGGAGAGAAGTATGAGGCTCCTTAAAAGCCTCTCAAGACACATAATATTTAGTATTCACAAAAGCCCGTGAAATTGAATTAAGATCAGTGCATCTAAGAACAGTCTATAGAATAAAAAGTATATTTTGAACACAGGGCTTAATAGAATGTTTTTCTCACTGAGTGTCTGGAACTGTCGAGTAAATGAGCCCTTCTGGATAATGGAGCTTCCTGAAGAACTCTAGGTTTACCTCTTTAAGCATCAAAACACATGCTTGCTTAGTTTAACTCTTAAGTACAACCTCTGTCTTCAACAGAGTACATGGAAATTAATGTAAATATTTGTTAATATCTTGTGCTGTCATTCTACAGCGCAGGTAACAGCGTGTAGTGTATGCTAACAAGGAATTGATGCTGTTCGCCACATTGCTAAATGACCCCAAGTAATGTGGGCTGTTTAAAAATGTGCTCTTTGTAATTTTTTGTCTAACGTTTCTGTCTGGGACCTCTCCTATCCCCTAAAGTCACATGTCCCTCGGATCTGTTGTGTGGGTTTGGGAATCAAAAAACAAAGCTTGTTTGAATAATCTGTAAACTGAAAATAAGTGGGGTTTGAGCTGGGGCATGGCAGGTGCTGTCACAAGGAAGGTAAAATGTGCTATTTTCATGTGTGAATTTCTCCATGGTCCTGGGATAGCTTGAGGCTTTTCACTTCTTTTCCTCAGCTGTGTTATTTAGAATTGAAGCTGCCAGGTAACTGAGATCAGATGAGTGAGGTGATCCTGCCTAAAACTGTCCGTGAGCTTTAGCAAAGCCACTTTATTTTGACAGAATGAGAGAAAAATGAAAGCATTTCAACAATATTGCTCCCCTATATGCTTAAGTTTTAATTCATATCCAACCTGAAACTTTCTAAATTTTTAGGTACCTTTGAGAATGTAAAAAAATTTTTTTTTGCTGCCCTCTTGGAATTACTTGTCTGTTACTGTGTTTCTGGAGACACTCTGTTTCATAAGAGATAATTTATAATTCCTAAGAGGTCTTCTGCAGCATTCTCTACTGGTCTTAATTTCCCACCAGAAGTTTTGTAAATTGCATGAATCTTGCTTACTGTCCCCAACACCCCGCGTGAAGTTGGAACAGCACGAATGGGACTAACATCTCTGGACCACCTGTTGGGCCCTGGGCGCCCTAGCACATGTGCCACCGCATCCTGTTGTCATGGCAGGACTGTCGGGGGCAGATCTCTGCCCCGGCTAAGGGAGGAGGAACACCCGTGACCTGTCCAGGGCTGTGCAGCTGGTGTGTGGCACGTCCGGGTCACATCTGGTCTGTCTGTCTTTGGCTCCGAGTGTCCACCTGCTGCAGTTAACTACAGGCTCTTGCCAAGCTCACACTACATTATCTCCTTTCATCCCCTCAACACACTCTGTGAGGTGTAGTAACTTATTATTTCCACTTTTCAGATGAGGAAATGGGTTTGAGATATTCAAGTAACTTGCCCAAGATAACCCAGACAGTATGATGGAACCGGGCCTCCCACCCACGCCAGGAAGAGCTGTCCTCGGAGCTCTGCTCTGAACCACATCACTACCTCCCTACGCCATGTAAACTTACACACATCCACCACACAAGTACAGACATAACAGTGGAAATTCATGGTTTGAAAAAAAACAAGTGTGCCCTGTCCTTTCTCCTCATTTTTACATGAAGTTAGCACCTGCGGTGTGGGGAACTTAGAGAAATGGGAACTGGATAAAGAGCCTGCAGGTAGGTGGTGGATGGGGGTCTGCCTATTACTGTCCTCCTCAACTGCTTCTATTTATAGAACTACCACGGAGTTTTGAGGCTCTCTTATTCCAAACTTTCCTCAAGAATATTTCTGAAGTGTGTCCAGAGGTGTCAAGGGGTCTAGTGGGTAAGACTTGTCCTGGAAGACCTGGGACAGGCGATGCCGGCCCTCCCATGGGAGACAGACAGGGCTGGTCAGGGACGGAGACCAGTAGTTGCAGGCAGAAACCAGGACCAGCCCTAGAGCAGCTGGTAGTCCTCATAGGCCTGTTTCAGTCATTCCAGCGTGGCCAGCGTCTGCTTTGACCGATGGCGAATCCCTCTGAATACCTCAGGGGAAGAAACCACACAGATTGAGTCGCCCTGCCTGAGACCCAGGCACGGGGCCAGCGACCTGTGCCGGCAGCAACCACCTGCCTGCCCCTCCAGGCCCTGGGAGTGGCCTTGCTGCAGAGCCAGTGGCTAGGGCACTGAGGTCCCTCTGGAAGCAGCCGGCTCTGTGCTGACCTTGCTAACCATGCATCAGCATTGTTCCATTTTCTTATCTCCTTATCATCCTGCTTTCAAATAGAGCGTAATATCTTGCGGTGGGCAGGGGTCTAGGCGTAGACCGCCACCACAATGATAAAGGTGTTGCTGATGAGCGGTGGATGGGCAGATGGAAGGTAGGTGGGAGAGAAGAAAATGAATGATAATTTAGCTCCAAGGCGTGGTGGAGAGAACATCTGTTAAGGGCTCACGAGCTAACCCTGCCACCTGTTAAGTGGTTTAGCCTCATACAGCCCCCATTTCCTTTGCAAATGGGCAGAACTACCATTACATGGCATTGTATATATAAAGTGCATATCCCGGTGCCTGGCGCACCGGTGCTCAGCCGACATGGTGCTTCCTCATTCCTCTCACCACCTTCTTGCAGACAAGGCCACCTTGAAATCAAAGCCGTGACCCTCATGGAACCAGGAGGCCTGGGAGCTCCAGGGGTCACCCCGGACCAGCCATTTAATGCCTCAGTCTCCTCTGAAGCGGCAGAGCCAGACTAGCTCTGTCCCACTGCTTCCTGCTCTAGAAGTCTGCCATCCCCTCTTACTGGGACGGTGTGCAACAGCGGAGGTCGCACCCCAAAATTACAGGCTTTTGTCAGTATGCCCTGGGGCGAGGTCTAACTACTTGGGCAGTTGGCATGGGTGTGGAGAGCGCTGCCGGGAGGCAGTCTACGCGGTTAGCCTCTGCCTGGGTTCACCTTTCAGCGCCGACCTGATACTGTCTTCTCAAGTCCCATGTCAAAACAAAGAACATTTTTAAAGTTCCTGTTTCTTAGTAACACTGGGGATGGGGAGGGAAGATCTTTAATCCCACCTTGGGCTCCTCACCATTTCTGAACCAGGAGGTAATGGTACATGATACCAAGGGGGGAGGGTCTTCACGTGTGGCCCTGCAGACCCGCTGTGCGGCCGAGGTGCCCTAGCGAGTCCTGGGCTGCCCGCCCTCCCTCTTCCCCAGCTCCGCTGGGCCCATCCGTGACCTCTGCTGCCAGAGGACAGCCTGGGCAAGGGGCCTGGGGCGCTCAGTTGCCGACAGAATCTTACATTTGTGCTTATGAAGAAGGAATTTCCCTCCTTTCCCCTGTGTACTTTTGCTTCCAGGCCTAGAAATTCTTGGTACCTCAGAATTAGGGCTATTTACCTCTCAGAAACAGGTCCATCCTTGAAATCTTCAGATTTCCCTTTACCACTTGGGCTCTTAATAAGGGGCCCTGCCCATTTGTGTTCCTGGTTCCATTTCTTTAGTGGGATGTTTTGTCAAGATTGAAGTTTGGTCCAGGAGAGCCTCAGGATATCAGCTATATGGTGAGGGGCAGCCCGGAGGTCGCCACTGCCCAACAGTCCGGCCATCCCCCGCTGGTGCCGGAGGGGCCCGGCTTACCGCGCGCAGAGCTCCCCGCGCCCTCTGAAGCAGGAGCAGTAATTGGGGGCTCAGATCGCACTGGCTTCATAGCGGGTTGGGCCACTGGGCTCGCCTGCCTGGCCTGGCCCAGCCACAGCCCCCAGCAAAGCCTTAGATGTGGGAAGTCTCCAGTCTCCAAAGCCTCATGCCTGTGGTTTCTTGAAAAGAATTTTAATTGGACTTGTTTTATGTCTGTAAAGGAATACTTGTAAGGCCCTCATTTCCCGCATTTGGAGGTAAGACTTGGTCCGCCCTGACAACCCTGTATTTAAAAGGCACAGCCGGATTCAGTTTGCAGTATTTGACAGTGAGGATTTCTTTGCCAATTTATTTAAATGCTGGTTACACTATTAGGAGAGCATCGTGCATGGGGATGAGCCCCTTTTTGGCTGGCAGCTGTACGGAGGGGCTCTGAAATAAACTTCTCGGGAGGGTTTGTAAGACTGGGAAATGTGACTATGGAAAGAAATGGCTTTATTAGGAGATGGCAAGGTTCTCTCAGGGAAGCACGTTTTATCCTTGTAAATAGCCCCAAGTTTGTTTTAATAATCACGTTACTGTGCCCAGCTCAGGATGGGAGGAGGAGGGGAGAGTACGGGGCGTGAGCCCGGAAGGCGTCGGCCCGTGCGGGAGTGGGCACCGGGGCGGCCGCGGAGGGTGTCCTCGCTGCCCAGGGCCAGTCGGTCCTGAATCGCAGCACTGGCCCGCCCGCCAGGAAGAGCAGCCTGGCCCAGCCCTGGAGAAGCCGCGCCGCAGACCGGCCGGGGGAGTGGCATGTGTGCGGCCCCGTCACCGTCCCGACTCCGCCCCTTTCTCCTGGGGCAGGGAGGTCCCTCAGAGCCGTGTGACCCTCCGGTGTGAAGGGTCTCTACTGCAGTTTTTGAAACCACAATGCTGGAGTGGGTGTTTTCCTGTTAAGTGGGGAGAGGTTAATTTGGCGGAAGAATAGGAATTGGAATAGTCATTGAAGACCTCGGATGACAACACTCTGCGGCTGATTCCTTGTCTCTGTTGTTTTGTTTCCTCAGTAGTTGTGCAGATACACAGTCTCCTCAGAGTCCTGCTCATGTGAAGGGGCAGCAGCCGTGGTAGCGACCGGCTGTGGCTAACAGCGGCCCCTAGCCGGGCTCGCCGGCGCACCGCCTGTGCGCAGAGCCGGTCCTCCGCGCAGCCCTGGGGCCGCCGGGCCCACCTGCCCGTCCACACACCACGTCTTCTCGTGGACAGTACTTTGTGGGCTGTCACTTGCCGTCCACAGCTCAGTTGTCATTCTTAAACTATTTCAAAGCTTCCTCTTCTCCTCTAATGTCTCCACTCATTTAAATAAAAACATAAAGGAATCCAGTATTATTTAGAATTAGTTTTTTAAAGGACCCCCACAAGCTCAGAGCTGGGGTTCATCTGAAGCCCTCAGGGATCCAGGTGGGGCAGGTGGCTTCTGGCAGCCCTGCAGCTGCACGAGGCAGCTGCAATCCGAGCGAGACCTGAACTTTGGGATGCCTTCACTTTCGCTTTGTCACTGTCTCATCTTGTTACAGTGTTAGATTTTATTTTCAATCACTTTAAAAAATCTTTAGGTCATTAAAGCTTTTGGGAGTTGCTGATAACTTACAAAAAGGAGAATCCCCAATATCTAACAATTACTTAAATACTTGTGGAGTGTACATCCCAGGGGTAACAGGAGGGAAGGTAATTATTATGAAGGAAGAAAGTCTTGAGAATTATAGAGGGAGGCACTTCAGACTGGACATGAGTGGACAGCGTACATCCCTGCTTGCATGGGCTTGCTGTGGGAGTGGGTGGTGGGCTCAGTCCTGTGTAAGGTCCTACAGTGGCTCCACACATGGGCTGAACAGACCGAACAGTTCAGAGTGACAAGTCTTCCTCTGGCGTGCCATTCCATCATGTCTAGCCATCCCGTCCTGGTAGTTGGCAGACCGGTGTTTTTATTTTTAGCCACGACCCAAAGTATTAAATGCATCTCACATCCCAGGATGTATATGTACATACACATGGAACCAAAACAGCCATTTCAATGAAATGCACCTACTCTCACTCTCTGCTGCAGTCTCAGGGTTCGGGCTACCATAGAGCAATCCTTTTAAGCCATTGCCAAATACCAAAGCAGATTAACTAAGTTCAAGTGTCTTAAGACATGTGCTGTATGCAGTAGACGTAAAAATCGTTTAAAGACCTGTGGCAAAGTCACATTAACAGCATTTTATTTGTTCCTTCTTGAGGTGGAAAACGAAACTCATTCCCAACATGCAAAGCCAAGGCAGCGACCCCGGGACCTCTTCTAGAGATGGAAGCTTGCTGAAAACCCAGACTGTCTCCAGGGTTGCCCAGTCGACTCCAAGGAGAATTGACACCAACTTCATCCTGAGGTCACTGCTAAAGACGCTGATCCCTGAAGACAATCACTGCCAAACCCCCTTCGTCTATTGCTAAGAGCTGAGTTCCAAAATAAAGCATAGAAGGTTTTGTCAAAGAAAATGAAAAAGCACATGAGAATGCTAGCAGGCCCCAGGGGGGCCGAGCACCTCTCCTCCCCTCCTCTCTGCCGCACATGTTCCAGAGCATCTCGCATCCAGACCTGTGACCTGCCGGCAAGGACAGTAACTTGGCTCCTCGCGCTGCTGTGAGCCGTGGGGCTGGCGGCCGGCACACCATCAGCATCCCCGGGGGGCGCTCGGGGAAGAGGTCCCTCTTTCTGTCTCCACGTTTCTTTCTACTCCTTTCTCCCAAGGCTTTTATTTAACAGTGCAAAAGGATCGATCTTTCGTTTGCTTTTTTATTTTAAACTTGAATTTTTTTAATTTACACTTTTTAGTTTTAACCTTCTTGTTGTATATTTTGCTAGCTATGAGCTTTTAAGTAAAATCTAAAGACCTGGAAAAGTTTGAAATAAAAATTAAATGAAAAGAAGCCTTCTTTTTTTGAGCAGTATGTGGTCTGATAAGTGGCTTCTTTGTGAATTACCTGTAACAAACAGTGGCCTCTCCGTCTTTGTAAGGTGTTCGATAGAGCTAAATAAATGTAACAGCCAAATCCACTCTGTCGGTAGCAGTCGGCAGTCTGACTTCATTTTGTTTTTCTTCTGATCTCTTTTTTTAAATAGTAAACCGTAACAGATACTTTCCACAAACCGGTCTGCAGTGAATCTTCATTTCTTTCCTTCTCACCCACTTGTTGTAAAAAGCCCAGCACTTGAATTGTTATTACTTTAAATGTTCTGTATTTGTATCTCTTTATTAGCCTGTTAGTGGGATTTTATGCCAGTTGTTAAAATAAGCATTGATGTACCCATTTTTTTAAAAACAGCAAGGCACAGCCTTTGCCCAAAACTGTCATCTAACATTTGTCATTCCAGTTTGAATTATGTGCTGAGCATTTTTTAAAAGAAGCTTTGTAATAAAACATTTTTAAAAAGTGTTATTTTCTTAAAGAGTGATGTTTCTGGTGATCCAGAGTGGACGATGATGAACTGACGCCATAGGCCAGCCGGGCCAGAGCCAGTCTGTCCGCATCAGGGGTCTGCTGCCACGCAGCCTCCTCAAGGGACAGGCAGGCCCACACCTTCTGCAAAGAGGCACCTTCCCCTGTCAATCTTCAAAGTACTGGTCCATCTTGGACCCCACCTCCTCCTCTCCCAGGGGTAAATCAGGGCCACAGGAAGAGTGTCACCACGAGTCAGATGGAAGGGATTCCCCCCCTTCCCAAGAACCTCAAACATCCTCGTCTTTGTAGCTTACTGGTTTGCAAACTGGGCTCCCCCAAAAAGGTTGTCCCCATGCTGAAGCAAAGTTTTAACTCCCACTTATCTCCCCAAAACCAACGTTTTCCTAATTTTGAGTTTGTATTCCATAATTCTCCCTTAAACTTTTGTTATACTAGTATATAAGTTGGTATCTGAGCTAGCAAAAACTACATTTTAAATTTAAACATCAATATTTCATGGCTTTCCATCCCTTAAGCTAGTTTGAGAACCACTGATACCACTGATCTAACTTAAATCCTTTGCTGAAATTCTAGTTCTGTTGTTTTCCAACCTTCAATACAGCTGGGGAACAGCTGGCTACCACACTTGTAATAACCCTCTGCATACTGTACTTGAAGATTGCCATTAAATAACCCCTCAAATTTCTCTTCTCCCGGCTAAATAATCTCAATTCCTTGAACCTTTCATCATCAGCCCTTTAATCATTTTCATTAACATCCTCTGGAACCTCTCCAATTCCTCTTCATTTAGTCCTAAACTTGAACCAGAGGAAATATTTATTATGTTCAGGAGATCTAGTTGTTATAAAGCTTGCACGTTCATTTGAAAATTATCTGAATTTTCTTTATGTAAACCAAAGAGTTAAACCTGTCTAAAGCTGTCACCATGCTCTTTGTGAGAGTTAACTAGAAAAATTCACCAAAATGGTGCAGGAGGTAACATTTAAATGTTAACCTTTTTGAAGAAAAAGGTTACAAACACATTGATTCTTCTGGATGTTAGAAAGAAACAATAGTCCACGTCTGTTCGTCAAGTAGAGAGCAAGGCTATAAGGCCGAGACTCAGCCTTGCCAAAGCTGGCCCAAGTCCTCTCTCCTCAATTCCTCCTCCTCTACATTTTTATGACACAAAAAATGAGTGAAGAATGTTGAAGAAATGGGTTGTTTGGATCATCTTAGCTAGTTGTTCCTTCCACAAATTGGTTCCCCCCTAGTTTGCTGTATTTCTTCCAGGAAAGCGTTTGCCAAGTAACCTTCATGTCACAGCATGGTGCTCATTTCTGGCCCATTCTGCCCAAATGCTGCTTTCC
>JAVSCE010011991.1:0-13765 GCA_032199065.1 Smutsia gigantea | reverse complement strand
ACTACCAACAACTTTCTTCAATGAACTGGAACAAATAATTCTAAAATTCATATGGAACCACAAAAGACCCCGAATAGCCAAAGCAATCCTGAGAAGGAGGAATAAAACAGGGGGAATTACACTCCCTAACTTCAAGCTCTACTACAAAGCCACAGTAATCAAGACAATTTGGTATTGGCACAAAAACAGACCCACAGACCACTGGAACAGAATAGAAAATCCAAATATTAACCCAAACATATACAGTCAATTAATATTTGATAAAAGTGCCTTGGATATACAATGGGGAGATGACAGCCTCTTCAACAGCTGGTGTTGGAAAAGCTGGACAGCTACATGTAAGAGAATGAAACTGGACTACTGTCTAGCCCCATACACAAGGGTAAACTCAAGGTGGATCAAAGACCTGAATGTAAGTCATGAAACCATAAAACTCTTAGAAAAAAACATAGGCAAAAATCTCTTGGACATAAACAGGAGCAACTTCTTCATGAACATAAATCGCCGGGCAAGGGAAACAAAAGCAAAAATGAACAAGTGGGACTATATCAAGCTGAAAAGCTTCTGTATACAGCAAAGGACACCATCAGTAGAACAAAAAGACATCCTACAGTATGGGAGAATATATTCATAAAAAACGTATCTGATAAAGGGTTGACATCCAAAATATATAAAGAACTCATGCACCTTAACAAACAGAAAGCAAATAATCCAATTAAGAAATGGGCAAAGGACATGAATAGACACTTCTCCAAAGAAGAAATTCAGATGGCCAACAGGCACATGAAAAGATGCTCCACATCGCTAATCATCAGAGAAATGCAGATTAAAACCACAATGAGATATCACCTCACACCAGTGAGGATGGCCAACATCCAAAACACAAACAACAACAAATGTTGGCGAGGATGTGGAGAAAAGGGAACCCTCCTACACTGCTGGTGGGACTGCAAATTAGTTCAACCATTGTGGAAAGCAGTATGGAGGTTCCTCAAAAAACTCAAAATAGAAATACCATTTGACCCAGGAATTCCACTCCTAGGAATTTACCCTAAGAATGCAGCAGCCCAATTTGAAAAGGACAGATGAACCCCTATGTTTATTGCAGCACTATTTACAATAGCCAAGAAATGGAAGCAACCTAAGTGTCCATCAGTAGATGAATGGATAAAGAAGATGTGGTACATATACTCAATGGAATATTATTCAGCCATAAGAAGAAAACAAATCCTACCATTTGCAACAACATGGATGGAGCTAGAGGGTATTATGCTCAGTGAAATAAGCCAAGCCGAAAAAGACAAGTATCAAATGATTTCACTCATATGTGGAGTATAAGAACAAAGAAAAAATACTGAAGGAACAAAACAGCAGCAGACTCACAGAACCCAAGAACGGACTAATAGTTACCAAAGGGAAAGGGACTGGGGAAAATGGGTGGGAAGGGAGGGATAAGAGGGAGAAAGGGGCATTACGATTAGCAGATGTAATGTTGGGGGGGGCACGGGGAGGGCAGTACAACTCAGAGAAGACAAGTAGTGATTCTATAGCATCTCACTACGCTGATGGACAGTGACTGTAATGGGGTTGGTGGGGGGGACCTGATGAAGGGGTAGTTTAATAACCGTAATATTGCACATGTAATTGTAGATTAATAATAATAAATTATATTTAAAAAATAAAATAAAGTAAAATAACCTTACATGTTCAAAACTCAGTGATAAAAAGACTTATTTTGGGGAAATACACATCTTTTTTTGTTAATAATTTATTTTGGTATCACTAATCTACAGTTACATATGCAATATTATGGTTATTAAACTACCCCCTTCATCAGCCCCCCCCACCAACCCTATTACATCAGTGTAGTGAGGTGCCATAGAGTCACTACTTGTCTTCTCTGAGTTGTACAGCCCTCCCGTGCCCCCCCAACATTACATCTGCTAATCGTAATGCCCCTTTTTACCCCTTACCCCTCCCTTCCCACCCATCTTCCCCAGTCCTTTTCCCTTTGGTAACTATTAGTCCATTATTGGGTTCAGTGAGTCTGCTGTTCTTATGTTCCTTCAGTTTTTTTTTTCTTTGTTCTTATACTCCACATATGAGTGAAATCATTTGATACTTGTCTTTTTCGGCTTGGCTTATTTCACTGAGCATAATACCCTCTAGCTCCATCCATGTTGTTGCAAATGGTAGGATTTGTTTTCTTCTTATGGCTGAATAATATTCCATTGTGTATATGTACCACATCTTCTTTATCCATTCATCTACTGATGGACACTTAGGTTGCTTCCATTTCTTGGCTATTGTAAATAGTGCTGCGATAAACATAGGGGTGCATATGTCTTTTTCAAACTGGGCTGTTGCATTCTTAGGGTAAATTCCTAGGAGTGGAATTCCTGGGTCAAATGGTATTTCTATTTTGAGTTTTTTGAGGAACCTCCATACTGCTTTCCACAATGGTTGAACTAATTTGCAGTCCCACCAGCAGTGTAGAGGGTTCCCTTTTCTCCACATCCTCGCCAACATCTGTTGTTGTTTGTGTTTTGGATGTTGGCCATCCTCACTGGTGTGAGGTGATATCTCATTGTGGTTTTAATCTGCATTTTCTGATGATTAGCGATGTGGAGCATCTTTTCATGTGCCTGTTGGCCATCTGAATTTCTTCTTTGGAGAAGTGTCTGTTCATGTCCTTTGCCCATTTCTTAATTGGATTATTTGCTTTTTGTTTGTTGAGGTGCGTGAGTTCTTTATATATTTTGGATATCAACCCCTTATCGGATATGTCATTTATGAATATATTCTCCCATACTGTAGGATGTCTTTTTGTTCTACTGATGGTGTCCTTTGCTGTACAGAAGCTTTTCAGCTTGATATAGTCCCACTAGTTCATTTTTGCTTTTGTTTCCCTTGCCTGGGGAGATATTTTCATAAAGAAGTCACTCATGTTTATGTCCAAGAAATTTTTGCCTATGTTTTTTTCTAAGAGTTTTATAGTTTCATGACTTACATTCAGGTCTTTGATCCATTTTGAATTTACTTCTGTGTATGGCCTTAGACAGTCGTCCAGTTTCATTCTCTTACAAGTAGCTGTCCAGTTTTTCCAACACCAGCTGCTGAAGAGGCTGTCATCTCCCCATTGTATATCCAAGGCTCCTTTATCAAATATTAATTGACTGTATATGTTTGGGTTAATGTTTGGATTTTCTATTCTGTTCCACTGGTCTGTGGGTCTGTTTTTGTGCCAATATCAAATTGTCTTGATTACTGTGGCTTTGTAGTAGAGCTTGAAGTCAGGGAGCGTAATTCCCCCTGTTTTATTCCTCCTTCTCAGTATTGCTTTGGCTATTCGGGGTCTTTTGTGGTTCCATATGAATTTTAGAATTATTTGTTCCAGTTCATTGAAGAAAGCTGTTGGTAGTTTGATAGGGATTGCATTGAATCTGTAGATTGCTTTAGGTAGTATAGCCACTTTGACAATATTTATTCTTCCTAGCCAAGAGCATGGGATGAATTTCCATTTGTTAGTGTCCTCTTTAATTTCTCTTAGGAGTGTCTTGTAGTTTTCAGAGTACAGGTCTTTCACTTCCTTGTTAGGTTTATTCCTAGGTATTTTATTCTTTTTGATGCACTTGTGAATGGAATTGTTTTTCTGATTTCTCTTTCTGTTAGTTCATCATTAGTGTATAGGAAAGCAACAGATTTCTGTGTGTTAATTTTGTATCCTGCAACTTTGCTGAATTCAGATATTAGTTCTAGTAGTTTTGGAGTGGAGTCTTTAGGGTTTTTTATGTACAATATCATGTCATCTGCAAATAGTGACAATTTGACTTCTTCTTTACCAATCTGGATGCCTTGTATGTCTTTGTTTTGTCTTATTGCCATGGCTAGGACCTCCAGTACTATGTTGAATAACAGTGGAGAGAGTGGGCATCCCTGTCTTCTTTCCGATCTTAGATGAAAAGCTTTCAGCCTCTCGCTGTCAAGTATGATGTTAGCTGTGGGTTTGTCATATATAGCCTTTATGATGCTGAGGTACTTGCCCTTTATACCCATTTTGTTGAGAGTCTTAATCATGAATGGTGCTAAATTTTGTCAAATGTTTTTTCAGCACCTATGGAGATGATCATGTGGTTTTTGTTCTTCTTTTTGTTGATGTGGTGGATGATGTTGATGGATTTTCGAATGTTGTACTATCCTTGCATCCCTGGGATGAATCCCACTTGATCATGGTGTATGATCCTCTTGATGTATTTTTGAATTCGGTTTGCTATTATTTTGTTGAGTATTTTTGCATCTACGTTCATCAGGGATATTGGTCTGTAATTTTCTTTTTTGGTGAGGTCTTTGCCCGGTTTTGGTATTAGAGTGATGCTGGCTTCATAGAATGAGTTTGGAAGTATTCCCTCCTCTTCTATTTTTTGGAAAACTTTAAGGAGAATCGGTGTTATTTCTTCTCTATATGTCTGGTAGAATTCAGAGGTGAATCCACCAGGCGCGGGGGTTTTGTTCTTGGGTAGTTTTTTGATTACCGATTCAATTTCGTTGCTTGTGATTGGTCTGTTTAGTTTTTCTGTTTCTTTTTTGGTCAGTCTTGGAAGGTTGTATTTTTCTAAGAAGTCCATTTCTTCTAGGTTTTCAAGCTTGTTAGCATATAGATTCTCATAATATTCTCTTATGATTCTTTGTATTTCTGTGGGGTCCGTCGTGATTTTTCCTTTCTCATTTCTGATTCTGTTTATGTGTGTAGAATCTCTTTTTCTCTTAATATGTCTGGCTAGGCGTTATTCTATTTTGTTTATTTTTTCAAAGAACCAGCTGTTGGTTTCATTGATTTTTCCTATTGTTTTATTCTTCTCAATTTTATTTATTTCTTCTCTGATCTTTATTATGTCCCTCCTTCTGGTGACTTTGGGCCTCATTTGTTCTTCTTTTTCCAATTTCAGTAATTGTGTCTTTAGACTATTCATTTGGGAATGTTCTTCCTTATTTATATAGGCCTGGATTGTAATATACTTTCCTCTTAGAACTGCCTTTGCTGCGTCCCACAGAAGTTGTGGCTTTGTGTTGTTGTTGTCATTAGTCTCCATATATTCTTTGATTTCTGTTTTGATTTGGTCGTTAACCCATTGATTAATAAGAGAACATTGTTAAGAGTCCTTGTATTTGTGAGCCTTTTTGTTTTCTGTCTAAAATTTATCTCTACTTTTATACCTTTGTGATATGAGAAGTTGGTTGGAAGAATTTCAATATTTTTTACTCTTCTAAGGTTCTTTTTATGGCCTAGTATGTGGTCCATTCTGGAAAATGTTCCATGTGCACTTGAGAAGAATGTGTATCCTGTTGCTTTTCGGTGTACAGTTCTGTAGATGTCTGTTAGGTCCATCTGTTCTGGTGTGTTGTTCAGTGCCTCTGTGTCTTTACTTATTTTCTGTCTGGTCGATCTGTCCTTTGGAGTGAGTGGTGTGTTGAAGTCTCCTAAGATGAATGCATTGCTGTCTATTTCCTCCTTTAATTCTGTTAGTATTTGTTTCACATATGCCGGCGCTCCTGTGTTGGGTGCATATATATTTATAATGGTTATATCTTCTTGTTGGACTGACCCCTTTATCATTATGTAATGTCCTTCTTTATCTCTTGCTACTTTCTTCATTTTGAAGTCTATTTTGTCTGATACAAGTACTGCAACACCTGCTTTTTTCTCCTTGTCGTTTGCATGAAATATCTTTTTCCATCCCTTCACTTTTAGTCTGTGTATATCTTTGGGTTTGAGGTCAGTCTCTTGTAAGCAGCATATAGATGGGTATTGCTTTTTTATCCATTCAGTAACTCTGTGTCTTTTGATTGGTGCATTCAGTCCATTTACATTTAGGGTGATTATCGATAGATATGTACTTATTGCCATTGCTAGCTTTAGATTTGTGGTTACCAAAGGTTCAAGGGTTGCTTCTTTACTATCTAACAATCTAACTTAACTTTATTATTTAGTTATTGTAAACACTGTCTAATGTTTCTCTATTTCTCTCACTTCTTATTCTTCCTCCTCCATTCTTTATATACTAGATGTTTTATTCTTTGCCTTTAGTTAGTATTTGGATGGTCTACTTTCTTTACTATGATTTTATTTTCTCTGGTGACATCTTTTTAGCCTTTGGAGTGCTTCCTTCTAGAGCAGTTCCCTTAAGATATCCTGTAGTGGTGGTTTATGAGAGGCAAACTCTCTCAGCTTTCGCTTCTCTGAAAATTGTTTAATACCTCCGTCATATTTAAATGATAATCATGCTGGGTACAATATTTTTGGTTCAAGGCCCTTGTGTTTCATTACGTTAAATATATCATGCCATTCTCTTCTGGCCTGTAAGGTTTCTGTTGAGAAGTCTGATGATAGTCTGATGGGTTTTCCTTTGTAGGTGATCTTTTTTCTCTCTCTAGCTGCCCTAAATACTCTGTCTTTATCTTTGATCTTTGCCATTTTAATTATTATGTGTCTTGGCATAGTCTTCCTGGGGTCTCTTGTGTTGGGAGATCTGTGGGCTTCCATGGACTGTGAGACTATTTCGTTCCCCAGCATGGGCAAGTTTTCAGCAATTATTTCTTCAAAGACACTTTCTATCCCTTTTTCTCTCTCTTCTTCCTCTGGTACTCCTATAATGCGAATATTGTTCTGTTTGGATTGGTCACACAGTTCTCTTAATATTCTTTCATTCCTAGAGATCCTTTTATCTCTCTCTGCCTCAGCTTCTCTGTATTCCTCTTCTCTGATTTCTATTCCATTAACAGTCTCTTGCATCTCATCCAGTCTGCTGTTAAGCCCGTCGATCGCTTGTCTGATTTCTGCATTGTCCTTCCTCACTTCCCTCACTTCCTCCCTCAGCTCTTGCACATTTCTCTATAGATCCGTCAGTATGGTTGTGAGTTTTATTCTGAATTCTTTTTCAGGAAGATTGTGCATTTCCATCCCTTCAGGCTCCCTCTCTGGGGTTGTCTGGTTGATCTTAGTCTGGACCATATTCCTCTGTCTTTTCATGGCGATAGAAGTGGTCGCTGGTAGGTGCCACATATGTCAGCTGGGCTCTTTAAGACTTTTAAAAAGAAAGAAAAAAAAAGAAGGAAGAGAAAGAGAAGAAAAAAGAAAGAAAAGAGAGAGAAAGAAAAAAAAAACACCTGCCGGGAGTAGATTCTGTGAGGATGCTGTAGGTGGCGCTGTTGCTCCACTATTCAGCAGCCACGCCACACCACACCGCTCCGCAAGGCCCTTTGTAGCTCTGGCCGGGGTGCGAACGAATAGGAGGCTGTTGATCTCTGTATAAGTCTCAGTGTGGCTACTTTTTCCCCATCGCCAGCCAAGGGGTATGAAATTGCCCAGGACTCCTAGCCTGCTGGGCCGAGTGTGCTGGGACGATCCTACTCCTCTGTTTGGCCCCTGTCTCTTTAAGACCGGTAAGAAAAAAAAGCGCACTTTTTTTTTTTTATCCCGGGGAACCGGCTGCGAGGACCCAGGTGCGTTCTGGCTCAGTTCCTGCACCCTCTGTCTCTCCAATCTCCGATACATCGTGCGATGTGTGTCAGCGCTCCTGGTGCAGATCACCAGGGCTGGTTATTTCGCGGGCCTCTATTTCCACTCCCTCCCGGCTCTGAATCCTCTGCTCCTGCCGGTGCACTGAGGTGGAGTGCTTGGGTCCCGCCGGGACGCGGCTCCGTATCTTACCCGCCTTGCGGGGTGCCGAGTCCTCTCAGGTGTAGCTGCAGGCTGGTGTCATCCTGTATCTTCTGGTCTCTCTTTTAGGAATAGTTGTATTTGCTGTATTTTCATAATTGTATTTGGTTTGGGGAGGAGATTTCCGCCACCCTGCTCATGCTGCCATCTTCCCAAAGGTCAAAACAAAATACACATCGTTAAAGCAGTGATATAGTTTGCTTGGATTGTGGGGACAGAAGACAGCAAGCACACAATAATTTGATTATTTCAGCTACCCAAGCATAACAAAATAGAAGTAATTGGCATAGGAACCATGTTCCATTATTATCAATGGATTAGCTTAGTCCTGGTTATCTGAGTAATGTCTTTGCAATCTTTACCAGGCGGAAGATCACAGTATCCGTTGGTAGCATCACAGACTCATAAAATGCCAAAAAAAATCTTTGAAATCATCTAGTTTAATGCCCCCATTTTACAGATTAGAATAAATGCTTTAACTAACATTCATTAATGCAGTTGAGATTTAAAATCTTTTTAACTTCCAAATATATTTATAATTATATATATATAATTATATTTATATACATATACTTATATTTTTTTAAGAAAACAGGGTAGTTTTCAAAAGGAAATTTGGAGAACTTCAAGCAAATTATTATAAGAACCTCAAATACTAAATTAAGCCAAGTAGCTCAGTAAATTCAGACTCCAGAAAACAAATATAAACTTACATGCACCAACACAAGGGACCCAAGGAAGACAACATCAAGACATATAATAATTAAAATGGCAAAGATCAAGGACAAAGACAGACTTTTAAAAGCAGCTAGAGAGAGAATAAAGATCACATACAAAGGAAAACCCATCAGGCTATCATCAGATTTCTCAACAGAAACCTTACAGGCCAGAAGGGGGCAGCATGATACATTTAATGCAATGAAGCAGAAGGGCCTTGAACCAAGAATACTCTACTCAGCAAGGTTATCATTTAAATTTGAAGAGGGATTAAACAATTTTCATATAAACAAAAGCTGAGAGAATTTACCTCCCACAAACGACCTCTACAGTGCAATTTGGAGGGACTCCTATAAATGGAAGTATTCCTAAGACTAAATAGATGTCACCCAAGGGATAGACAGACTACAGAATATGATTCATAACATACAAAGAATGGAGGAGGAAAAAAAAGGAGGAATAAAAACCTTGAGGTTGTGTTTGTAATAGCATACGAAGTGAGTTAAATTAGACTGTTAGATAGTAAGGGAATTACCCTTAAACCTTTGGTAACCACAAATCTAAAGCCTGCAATGGCAATAAGTACATACCTATCTATAATCACCCTAAATGTAAATGGACTGAATGCACCAATCAAAAGACACAGTGTCACTAAATGGATGAAAAAACAAGACCCCTCTATATGCTGCCTAGAAGAGACTCACTTCAAACCCAAAGACATACACAGACTAAAAGTGAAGGGATGGAAAAAGATATTTCATGCAACTAATAGTGAGAAAAAAGCAGGAGTTGCAGAACTTGCCTCAGACAAAATAGACTTCAAAACAAAGAAAGTCACAAGAGACAAAGAAGGACATTACATAATGATAAAAGGGTCAGTCCAACAAGAGGATATAACTATTATAAATATCTATGCACGCAACACAGGATCACCTACCTATGTGAAACAAATAGTAACAGAATTAAAGGGGAAATAGAATGCAATGCATTCATTTTAGGAGACTTCAACACACCACTCACTCCAAAGGACAGATCAACCAGACAGAAAATAAATAAAGAGACAGAGGAACTGAACAACATATTAGAACAGATGGACCTAACGGACATCTACAGAACACTCCATCCAAAAGCAACAGAATACACATTCTTCTCAAGTGCACATGGAACATTTTCAAGAATAGATCATATATTAGGCCACAAAAAAGAACCTCAGTAAATTTTAAAAGATTGAAATTGTACCAACCAGCTTTTTAGATCACAAAGGTATGAAAATAGAAATAAATTACTCAAAGAAACCAAAAAAGCCCACAAACACATGGAAGCTTAATAACATGATCCTAAATAATCAATGGATCAATAACCAAATAAAAACAGAGATCAAGCAATATATGGAGACAAATGACAACAATAATTCAACATCACAAAACCTGTGGGACGCAGTGAAGGCTGTGCTAAGAGGAAAGTATATTGCAATACAGGCCTACCTCAGGAAAGAAGAACAATCCCAAATGAACAGTCTAAACTCACAATTAATGAAACTAGAAAATGAAGAACAAATGAGACCCAAAGTCAGTAGAAGGAGGGACATAATAAAGATTAAAGCAGAAATAAATAAAACTGAGAAGAATAAAATAATAGAAAGAATCAACGAAAGCAGGAGCTGGTTCTTCAAGAAAATAATCAAAATAGATAAACCCCTAGCCAGGCTTATCAAGAAAAAAAGAGAGCCTACACACATAAACAGAATCAGAAATGAGAAAGGAAAAATCACTATGGACACCACAGAAAAACAAAGAATTATGAGAGAATACTATGAAAAATTATATGGTAACAAACTGGATAACCTAGAAAAAATGGACAACTTTCTAGAAAAATACAACCTTCCAAGGCTGACCCAGGAAGAAACAGAAAATCTGAATAGACCAATTACCTGCAAAGAAATTGAATTGGTAATCAAAAAACTACCTAAGAACAAAAACATGGAGCAGATGGTTTCACTGCTCCATTTTATCAAACATTTAGTGAAGACCTAATACCCATCCTCCTTAAAGTTTTCCAAAAGTAGAAGAGGAGGGAATACGCGCAAACTCATTCTACAAGGCCAACATCACTCTAATACCAAAACCAGGCAAAGACACCACAAAAGAAGAAAATTACAGACCAATATTCCTGATTAACATAGTTGCAAAAATACTCAACAAAATATTAGCAAACCGAATTCAAAAATACGTCAAAAAGATCATCCATCATGATCAAGTGGGATCCATCCCAGGGATGCAAGGATGGTACAACATTCGAAAATCCATCAACATCATCCACCACATCAACAAAAAGAAGGACAAAAACCACATGATCATCTCCATAGATGCTGAAAAAGCATTCGGCAAAATTCAACACCCATTCATGATAAAAACTCTCAACAAAATGGATATAGAGGGCAAGTACCTCAAAATAACAAAGGCCATATATGACAAACCCACAGCCAACATTATATTTAACAGCGAGAAGCTGAAAGCTTTTCCTTTAAGATTGGGAACAAGACAAGGATGCCCACTCTCCCCACTTTTATTCAACATAATACTGGAGGTCCTAGCCATGGCAATCAGACAATACAAAGAAATAAAAGACATCCAGATTGGCAAGGAAGAAGTTAAACTGTCCCTGTTTTCAGATGACATGATATTGTATATAAAAAGCCCTAAAGAATCCACTCCAAAACTACTAGATCAAATATCTGAATTCAGCTAAGTTGCAGGACACAAAATTAATACACAGAAACCTGTAGCATTCCTATACACTAATGATGAACTAGCAGAAAGAGAAATCAGGAAAAGAATTCCATTCACAGTTGTATCAAAAAGAATAAAATACCTAGGAATAAACCTAACCAAGGAAGTGAAAGACCTATACTCTGAAAACTACAAGACACTCCTAAGAGAAATTAAAGAAGATACCAATAAATGGAAACACATCCCATGCTCATGGATAGGAAGAATTAATATTGTCAAAATGGCCATCCTGCCTAAAGCAATCTACAGATTCAGTGCAATCCCTATCAAAATACCAACAGCATTCTTAAATGAACTAGAGCAAATAGTTCTAAAATTCATATGGAAACACAAAAGACCCCGAATAGCCAAAGCAATCCTAAGAAGGAAGAATAAAGCAGGGGGAATTACACTCCCTGACTTCAAGCTCTACTACAAAGCCACAGTAATCAAGACAATTTGGTACTGGCACAAGAACAGACCCATAGACCAATGGAACAAACTAGAGAGCCCAGATGTAAACCCAACCATATATGCTCAACCTAATATATGATAAAGGAGCCATTGATATACAATGCAGAAATGACAGCCTCTTCAACAGCTGGTGTTGGCAAAACTGGACAGCTACATGTAAGAGAATAAAACTGGATTATTGTTTAACCCCATACACAAAAGTAAACTCAAAATGGATCAAAGACCTGAATGTAAGTCATGAAACCATAAAACTTAGAAAAAAACATAGGCAAAAATCTCTTGGACATAAACATGAGCAACTTCTTCATGAACATATCTCCACGGGCAAGGGAAACAAAAGCAAAAATGAATAAGTGGGACTACATCAAACTAAAAAGCTTCTGTACAGCAAAGGACACCATCAGTAGAACAAAAAGACATCCTACGGTATGGGACAATATATTCATAAATGACATATCCAATAAGGGGTTGACATCCAAATTATATAAAGAGCTCATGCACCTCAACAAACAAAAAGCAAATAAGCCAATTAAAAAATGGGCAGAGTAGTTGAATAAAGACTTCTCCAAAGAAGAAATTCAGATGGCCAACAGGCACATGATAAGAGGCTCCACATCCCTAATCATCATAGAAATGCAAATTAAAACCACAATGAGATATCACCTCACACCAGTTAGGATGACTAACATCCAAAAGACAAACAACAACACTTCCGGGAAGATGGCGGTGTGAGCAGGGCGGCAGAAATCTCCTCCCAACACTATATTTATCTACGAAAACACAGAAAATACATCTATTCCTAAAAGAGAGACGAGAATACACAGGAAAGCGCACAGCGTGCAGCTACACCCGAGAGGACTCGGCACCCCAAGAGGCGGGTAAGATACGGAGCCGCGACCCGGCGGGACCCGAGCCCTCCCCCACCCCAGCGCACCGGCGGGCGGAGAGGATTCAGAGCCGGGAGGGAGAGGAAGCACACCCCGCGAAGTAGCCAGCCCCGGGGATCTGCGCGGGGAGCGCTGACCCACATTGCGCAGTGCAGCGGAGATTGGAGAGACAGAGGGGCAGGATCTGAGCGGGGAACGCGCCAGGGGGCTTGCAGCCGGCTCCTGGGAAGGAAAAAAAAAAGCGCGCGCTTTCTTCAGCGGTCTTAAAGAGACAGGAGCCCAGCGGAGGAGCCAGATCGCCCCAGCACACTCAGCCCAGCAGGCTGGGAGTCCTGGGAGTTTCAGACGCCTTAGCTGGCGACTGAGGAAGCGTAGCCATACTTAACACTTCTCACTGAGATCAACAGCCTCCTATTCGTTCCCACACCTGCCAGAGCGATAAAGGGCCCTGCGGAGCGGCACAGTCACAGCTGTGGAATAGTGGGGCAATAGAGCCACCTAGAGCATTCCCACAGAATCTACGTCCGGTGGGCATTTTTTCTGTTTTGTTTTTGTTTTTTCTTTTCTTTCTTTTTTCCTTTCTTTTTTTTTCCTTTTTTTTCTTTTTTTCTCTTTTTTTTTTCTTCTTTTTTAAAGTCTTAAAGAGCCCAGCTGACATACGTGGCAACTATCAGTGACCAAATTACACAGCCATGAAAAGACAGAGGAATATGGTTCAGTCCAAAATCAACCAGACAACACCAGAGAGGGAGTCTGAAGGGATGGAAATGCACAGCCTCCTGAAAAAGAATTTAGAATAAAAGTCATAACCATGCTGATGGACCTACAGAGAAATGTGCAAGAGCTGAGGGAGGAAGTGAGGGAACTGAGGAAAGACAATACAGAAATAAGACAAGCGATCGACGGGCTTAACAGCAGAATGGATGAGATGCAAGAGACTGTTAATGGAATAGAAAACAGAGAACAGGAGTACAGAGCAGCTGAGGCAGAGAGAGATAAAAGGATTTCTAGAATGAAAGAATATTAAGAGAACTGTGGGACCAATCCAAACGGAACAATATTCGCATTATAGGATTACCAGAGGAAGAAGAGAGAGAAAAAGGGATAGGAAGTGTCTTTGAAGAAATAATTGCTGAGAACTTTCCCTCCCTGGGGAAGGAAGTATTCTCACAGTCCACCGAAGCTCATAGATCTCCCAACAC
>JAVSCE010011990.1:0-40520 GCA_032199065.1 Smutsia gigantea | reverse complement strand
AAAAAAAAAGATGTACAAAACTTCAGGCCATGAAAGATTTAGCAAACTTAAAATAATTTTTAGTGCAAAACTCACAGAAGCTGCTAATACCCAAAGGAAGCATGTTGTACTATTTTAGAGTACTAAAACACTAAAGACAATCGTCTTTCTCATGATTCAAGGGTAGGTCAAGTCATATACCTAAAAAGCAAGTGCTTTTTTTGTGATACTATAATAAACTTTGAAGGTAAACATTTTTTGTTTCTTCTGGTCTTCCCAAACTGACAAAAGCACACTAAAGCCCAAATTAAGTTCGACTAACCAGCCACTGAAAAGAGAGCTTGAGAAATGTTAGCCAATAGAATGATTTCATTCCATTCAGTTTTCAACCATGATTTTATTTTAAAGGAACTCCTAAGTTTATTGTTGTCTACCCTAATGATTCTTGATGAGCTATGTAGAATTTCGGTAAATGACAAGAAAGAGTGCTACTGTGTTAGCCAAAATTACAAGCACAACTCTACATGAGTAAAAAACTCATTTGTCTCTGAATAAACTACACTGCTCCAGGGCATATCTCTTCTGGGCTGAAACGCACTTATTCCTGTGAAGTTTTAGATGACCAAGTATTTGTTAACTGGGGTTTTATGAAAGATAAGTAGCAGCACAGTCTAGTATTTCATATTCTGAGGTTTCCAGCATTATACTATATGAGAGAGTTATATCATACATAGGGATTAAATTTTAAAGTTACGTAAAAGAAGTAAAATCTTGGAAAGTTCAAATTTTTCCTAACTGCTAATAAACCAATACTGAACCACCTCTCAATTAATCCAAATGCCAGTTTGCCAGTTTCTCCTCAAGAACTTTAAGAGATCACTGCTTCTTCAGCAGAGCACCAACTTAAGTACTTTTCTTGCAATTAGGGATAATGTTTGTATGAAAAAAATATGTACCTTTAAGTATTGTAAATATGCATATGAATTACATTGATCAGGGCATTATGGTCATCCTAAGAGGCATAAAGGCACAGAAAATGGTAGATTTAGAATTCCCATATCACATCCCATGACACGTAAATACTGTGTGGAATGGCAAGTGGAATCACAATTTCAGTTAGTGTCCTCTTCCTTTTTTTCTTTCTTGCTCACTTTTTTATAGTCCAAATACCTGAATTTGTGTAAGTTAAATGTGCATATCCTGTAACTTTAATCACTGAGTTTGGAAACATTCTTGAGAAATGAACAGAGTCAATGTGGTATAATGTAAAAACTTGAATTATATGTATCTTAAGTTAGAAAACCTGTTGAAGTGCTAGCTCTCCTCTTTACTAGGTCACTATCAACATGATGCAAATTACTTAACTTTTCTAAGCCTGTTTTCTCATTTACAAGATGAAATCCATTTCACTGAAATGTAATGAGCATTAAATCAGATAATACATGAAAAACATTATATACATGTTTGTATACATGCAGTACTCAGACACACGTTTGAAATGACAGAACATATTCATGAAATTAGAAAATATAATTTGCATTCTTCTGGCTTGGAAGTTATATAATGGCCTGATTCTCATTTACTGGCAGTAAAAAAATAAAAGACCCAGAGGATAAACTATAAATCATAATTAATATGGTACTGACAATACCGATATTGTCACAAAATAAACAATACAGCTTTAGGGAAAGCAGTTTTCAAAATCAAACTAGTGATAGTCTAATACTGTTATAATGACTTCTTACCTGAAGAAACTTCTTCACATCAGCAATAATTTCTCTGAAGACAAATTGGTCTTTCTGAACCTCAAACCACCCCAATTTACTGATTTTAGCAATGACTTGAATTAGGGCTTGGATGACAAAGGGAGCCAGCTGGGGTTGTGATGCCACATAATGAAGAATGTAGTTTCCTGTAAGAAAATGTGATTCTGTGATCGTTTGGACTTTTCAGTAACATAGTACGAATCATATAAAGAAAAACATGTGGTGATGATGACATGTTCTTGGACAAAAAGTTAATCCCTTTCTCCAAGGTATGTACTCATTTACATAGTCACTCTGGTATAAGGCTTATTTTTTTAAAATTCAGTTGATATACTAGGAGATGATTTGAGTATAATGAGAATGTCACTTTTGTTTTGCATAATTTCATGTAGAAAAAAATGCTAGAAGAATACAGAAAACTGAAACGAGGCCAATGTGCCAAGGCATACACAAAATGCAATTATCTCCAACATCTACGAGCTGTTTCAGTGCACCTTGTGTTATCAGCCTTACCTGGTGTTTTAACTTTCCACACTGTTTCAGATCATCTTCCTTCCACCACTTCATAATGACTCACAAACTATATATAACCTTCTGAAGCCCACTTCTACAAACAGACTTCAGGTCTTCTTTAAGATAAAATGTCATATGTACTCTACTAAGGTATTTCAACCATTTAATGTGTAAAACTTTACTATTCTTTTATTAGATTTCTTTTTTTTTAACATGTCACTGACGAAGTATTTGACTTTTATTTCCATAATCCCACTTCTCTCATAAATTCTGTGGTTTTACTGCATAACACTATACAGCAGTCACTTCTAGAATGCATATAGCATGTTATAGCATACTAATGTATGCTATCCTACTTAAGTGGCATAAAAAATACAAATAGCACAAGGTAATAGAAAATAAGTACATAAGTTAAATAAAGTATGAATAGACTAGTAAAGTAAGCTTGGAATAAAGTCAATACACCAAAATCTTGGATAATGAGTGGGTTTTTCATTCTGCTATGAGCTTCCTAGTGGACTGAATAATTGAGGTCAGGTAACAAATATGCCAGAAAGTCTAAGAAAAATAAAAGAAAAAAATTTTGAAAAAGGAAAAGATCCACTTTCTACTTTGGTCCCAAAGGCCAGCATGCCACTTGGGAAGAGGGTGAAGAAAACAAAAGTAAATATCCAAATATTTAACTAGAAATAGCTTTAACAGAAACAACTCCAAAATCCAAGAACACTTTGAACAGTTGTTCTTGACAAATGTAGCAAGATTCTAGACAATAAGAAAAAGTTCTCATGACTAGCATATTTCAACCTTAATTTTTATTAGCATTAATAGTTATACAAATAAAAAATGAGATAAAATATGTATTTTTAAAGCACAGATTTCTGTAGCATGAAGATAAATCTGAAAGAGGTTTCTTCTATGGATTACAGTAATACAGTTTTCCTAAGTTTCATTATATATAAATTTTTATTTCAATAACAAAATTTAAAATGACACTGCTTCCTGAATATAAAAGAAAATATGGTTTATTTACTTCATATACTTTTATTTTTAATACTGAGAAATTTTAACCTACTGGGTATGTGAGGAATCTGTATGTTGGTGGTGGTAACCACCAGCAGATAATCTAAAAATAATAATAGCCAAATGAGACACAAACCAAGTTTTACATTTAAGCTAGGTATGAACCTATACCACTTCACAGGTAGTACAAGTACCTTATAATAACAAAATCCTAATTTCTCTCTCTGATCTCTGTGTCACTCATTCATTTCACTTACATGTAAGTATATATATTATATATATGTGTTTATGTATAGCATACATTACAGTTTAATACAAACTGTATTAAAATAAAACTGTATGGTAAAATAAAAATAAGAAAATAAAAATTTTTATTTTACCTTTACTTATTCCTTCCCCGATGCTCTTCCTTTCTTTATATAGATCTGAATTTCTGACCTCTATAATTTTTCTTCTTTTTAAGGAACTTTTTTTTTAACATTTCTTGCAAAGTAGATCTACTGGCAACAAATTCCTCTTTTTTTTTGTTTGAGAAAATTTCTTCATTTTCTTCTTCTCTTCTAAAGGATAATTTTGCAAGGTACAGAATTCTAGGTTGGTGATTTTTTTCTCTCAATGCTAAATGTTTCACTCAACTCTCTTGTTTGCACAGTCTCTAAGGAGGAATCAGACATAATTTTTACCTCTTCTTCTTTATAGCTAAGGTTTTTTTTCCTGTGCATTCTTTTAAAATATTTTTCTTTGATTTTTTTGTTTCAGATATGCATAGGTATAGTTTGTTTTTTGTTTTTTGTTTTTTTGGCATTTATCCTGCTTGGTGTTCTCTGAGATTTCTGAATCTGATTTAATTTGGGTAATTCTCAGTCAGTATTGTTTCAAATATTTTTTCTACTCCTTTTTCTCTTTTTTCTACTTCTGGTATTCCTATTATATGTATGCTATACCTTTTGTAGTTGTCCTGCTGTTCTAGGATAGTCTGTTCTGTTTTTTGTTTTTTGTTTTTCAGTCTTTTTTTTGCTGTGTGTTTTTCAGTTTTGGAGTTTCTATTGAGATATCCTCAAGCTCAGACATTCTTTCCTAAGCTATGTCTAGTTTGCTAACAAAGTCCATCCATGGATTTCTTCATTTCTGTTACAGTGTTTTTGATCTCTGGCATGTCTTTTTGGTTCCTTCTTATAATTCCCATCTCTTTGACAACCTTTTCTTGTATGATGTCTACTTTATTCATTCATGCTTTTAGCATGTTAATCATAGTTGTTTTAAATTCCTTGTCTGATAATTCCAACATGCATGCCATATCCAAGGTTGGTTCTGATGCTTGCTCTGTCTCTTTAAACTATGTTTTTGCTACTTAATATGTCTTGTAATTTTTTCTTGGTATCTGGGCATGATGTATTACCTAAAACCAACTACTGTAAATAGGTCTTTGTAATGTAGCAGTGAGGTGTGGGGAAGGGGAATTGTTCTACTGTCCTATGATTAAGCTTCAGACTTTTCCTGAGCCTGTGCCTCTAGACAATGAACTTCAAAGGGTTTCTCATTCCCTCCTCCAACATTAGTTGAAACAGGATTTCTAGAGTGGTCTGGGGTTGGAAATTTCCTTCCCCCAGGTCAATTGGGATCTGATAAGATCACAGCTTATTAGGCTCTGGTTAACTAGTTCCTCCTGAGGGCAGGTCTTGTTAAGAACACAGTCCTCTGACCTATTTACAAATGGTTCCTTATTCCCTCTCCCTGCCAGAAACTCAAGGGATATTTTTCTCCAGTATTTACTATGAGAACCTGGTCGGGCTCTTGGAGGTAAAACACCCAAAAGTATGCCCAGCTCCCTTCCAAAGACTGGGTTTCTCTGGAGTTTTTAACTCTCAGACTGAGGGTCCACCACTTTGTCAATTACAATTCAGGTTTTTCTACTCCAGTACTGGTTCCACTGAAGGTTTCAGCTCATAAATTTCTGCTCTGGTAAGTTGTGATTCTCCATATTTGCCTGTTGGTCTTTCCAATTTTGTGGACAGTGATATGCCCTGTAACCCACTTTATGACTATTGGGGTATTTACAAGAAATAACCTAAGTTAAGTTTCACTTATGTTTATGAAATAAGCTAGGCTTACATGGCTTAAATGGTTTGTCTGCTCAGGGAATTTTCATTTTTTAATTTAATTTTAACACTAGTGAGTAGTTTTTTGTATACTCCTTAAGGTTTTCCGTATTGATGACCATGTCTGAACAGGGTCAAATTTTATTTTCTTCTTTTCCAAATCGTATGCCCTTTATTTCTTTCTCTTTTTTTTTTATTGGAATAGCTAGCACCTCCAGAACAATGTTGAACTGAATTAATGAGAGCAAACATCTTTGCATTGTTCTTGATGTTAAGGAAAGTAACCTTTCACCCTTAATTTTTTTAAATTAAGATATCATTGGTATACAATCTTATGAAGGTTTAACATGAGCAACATTGTGATTTCAACATTCACCCATATTATCAAGTCCCCCTCTCCACCCTATTGCAGTCACTGTGCATCAGTGTAGTAAGATGCTGTAGAATCATTACTTTCCTTCTTCATGCTATACTGCCTTCCCCATTACCTACCTATAAATTGTGGGTACTAATTATAATGCTCTTTAATCCCCTTCTCCCTCACTCCCTACCCACCCTTCCTAGCCCCTTCCCTTTGGTAACAACTCGTCCCTTCTTGGAGCCTGTGAGTCTGCTACTGTTTTGCTCCTTCAGTTTTGCTTTGTTGTTATATTCCACAAATGAGTGAAATCATTTGGTACTTGTCTTTCTCCACCTGACTGATTTCACTGAGCATAATCCCGTCTAGCTCCATCCATGTTGTTGCAAATGGTAGGATTTGTATTCTTTTTATGGCTCAGTAATATTCTATTGTGTGTATGTACCACACCTCCTTTATCTGTTCATCTGTTGATGGACACTTAGGTTGCTTCCACATCTTGTCTATTGTAAATGGTGCTGCGATAAACATAGGGGTGCATATGTCTTTTTGAATCTGAGATCTTGTTTTCTTGGGGTAAATTCCTGGGAGTGGAATTCTGAGTTAACTGGTATTTCTATTTTTAGTTTTTTAAGGAACCTTCATATTGCTTTCCACAATGGTTGAACTAGCTTACATTCCCACCAGCAGTGTAGGAGGGTTCCCCTTTCTCTGCATCCTCACCAGCATTTGTTGTTTCTTGTCTTTTGGATGTTGGCCATTTTCCCTGGTGTGAGGTGAAATCTCATTGTGGTTTTAATTTGCATTTCCCTGATAATTAGCAATGTGGAGCATCTTTTCATGTGCCTGTTGGCCATCTGAATTTCTTCTTTGGAGATGTGTCTGATCAAATCCTCTGCCCACTTTTTAATTGGGTTATTTGTTTTTTGGGTGTTGAGGTATGTGAGTTCTTTATATATTTTTGATGTTAACCCCTTATCGGATAAGTCATTTATGAATATATTCTTCCATACTGTAGAATGACTTTTTGGTCTGCTGATGGTATCCTTTGCTGTACAGATGCTTTTTAGTTTGACATAGTCCTATTTTTTCATTTTTCCTTTTGTTTCTCTTGCCCAAGGAGATGTGTTCAGGAAAAAGTTGCTCATGTTCATATTCAAGACATTTTTGTCTGTTTTCTTCTATGAGTTTTATGGTTTCATGACTTATATTCAGATATGTGATCCATTTTGAGTTTACTTTTGTGTATGGAGTTAGACAATAATCCAGTTTCATTCTCTTACATGTAGCTCTCCAGTTATGCCAACACTATTTATTGAAGAGACAGTTATTTTGTTATTTCACCATTGCATATCCATGGCTCCTTTATTGTATATTAATTGGCCATATATGTGTGGGTTTATATCAGGGATCTCTGTTCTGTTCCATTAATCTGTGGGTCTCTGCTTTTGCCAGTACCAAATTGTTTTGATTACTGTGGCTTTGTAGTAGAGCTTAAAGTTACCTTTCACCCTTAATTTTAACATTGGCTGTGGGTTTTTGTAGATACCCCTTATGATGATGAAGTTACCTTCTTTTCCTAGTTTGTTGAGAGTTTTTAATCATGAATAGATGTTTGATTTTATCAGATGCTTTCTTCATCCCTTCTTAAACCTGGAAATATATTGAATTACAGTAATACATATTCAAATGCTAACCTAACCTTGTTTTTTTTTGGATAAACTTCACTTAGTCATGTATATTATCCATTTTATATATTCATAGATTTTATTTGCTAAATTAAAAAAATAATTTTATATCTACTTTCATGAAGAATATTGGTCTGTAATTTTCTTATAATGTCTTTGGTTTTATTAGAGAATATTGTTGGCTTCATAAAATGAGTTGGGAAATGTCCCCCCTCTTCTATTTTCTGGAAGAGTTTGTGTATGTTTATTTGTTTTCTTAAGTGTTAGGTAGATTTCACCCACTTGCTTGCGGGACTGTTGTTTTCATTGTGAAAAGGTTATTAAAATTTTTCATAGATCCAGGTGTTTCAGGTTATCTCTTTTTTCTCGAGTGAACTTTGACCGTTGGTGTCTTTCACTATGAGTCCATTTTATCTAAGTTGTTGAATTTATTAAGATAAAGTTGACCTTAAAATTCTCTTAATATTTGTATGGTATTTAAGATATCCCATCTTCTATTTTTGATATTGGTAATTTGAATGTTCTCTCTTTTTCCAATAAATCTGGGTAGAATTACTCAATTTTATTGATCTTTCCAAAGATCAGTTTTGAAGGAGTTTTGGCTTCCTTGATTTTTCTCTATTTTTTAAAAATATTTATTTGATTTCTGCTCTTAATTATTCCCTTAACTTGTCACTTTGGTTTTAATTTGTTCGTTTTCTAGTTTCTTGGTGTGATAGCTGAGATTTTGATTTGATCTAAACTTTTTTCTAATACTTAAGCATGTTATGCTGTAACTGTCTCTCTAAACACTGATTCATCTGCATCCCTTAAATTTTGATCTGTTGCAAATTCAATACTGTCCAGCTCAAAATATTTTCTAATGTCCTTTGTGATTTCTTCCTGGATATGAGATTTGCTTAGAAATAAGTTAATTTGGTTTGTTTGAAGCTTTTTAGATATTTTAATTTGTTGACTTCTAATTTAAGTTTTGGCCAGTGAAAATATTCTTTTGTGATTTACATCTTTTAAATTATATTGACTAATTTTATGGTTCAACATATGATCAATCTTGATTACTATTCAATGTATACTTGAAATGATTATGTAATCTGAAGTTGTGGCATTATAGTGTTTTTTAATTATGTAGTAGATTAAGATGGTAGTGTTTTTCAGATCTATATTATTATAGATAATTTTGTCTAGTTGTTCTATTCATTATTAAGAAAGATGTTTTAAAATCTGTAGCTAAGATTTTAGATATGTTCTTTTTTCCAGTTTTTGCATCACATATGTGAAGCTCTTGAATTGGATCTAGTATATTTATAATTGTTTTATCTTCTTGATACATGGACTTTTATAATGATGAATTATCCCTCTCTATCTGTAAAAATACCACTTGTCTTCAAGTTTATTTCTTATTTAATGTTCAGTTTTTGTTACTGTTTAAAAATAAATATTCAGACAGCTTTTACTTTCAGTATTTGTGTTTTCTTTTTAAGATCTTGTATGTAGAAGATAGTTAATTTATATCCATGTGACAATATCTGCCTATTGATTCAAAACTTTCACATTTAATGTAATTATTGATATGATTGCATTGAGATCCACTTTTTACTACTTGTTCTAAATTTTTTAGTTCTTTCATTTTTTCTTTTTTATTAATCAAGTGAACTTTAAAATGCTATTTTTATACCTATGCTGACTTTCTATTTATATTTCAGCATTTTTAGTGGTTGCCAAAGAGGTTACAATATGTAGTTTATACCTATTCTGTCTACATAGAGATAATTTTTAATTATTTCTTGTAGAATGTAGGAGCCTTATAACAATATATATCTCCATTTTCTCTCCCTTCTTAAGACTCTTGTCATGTATATTATATATCTTTTTACCCTATAGCGCAACAAATAACGTAATACTTTTTTTGCCTTTTATATTCATATAACTTACACAAAATGAAAAGAAAAAAGTTTTATTTTTACCCATATATTTACCACTTCTGATGCTCTTCATTTTTTTCCTCTAGATTTGAGTTGTCCTTTACTTTCAGGTTGAAAAATTCCTTTAGAATTTCTTGAAGTGCATATCTGTTACTGACAGTATCTCTAATTTTTTTAAATCTGAAAGTTCATACTGTATCATCACTTTTGAAGTGTAAGTTTGCTCTAAATAATTTTTTCTCCTTCAGTGCTTTGAACATGTCCTTCCAATGTCTTCTGGCTTCCATAATTTCACCAAAATATTTTGTGGTACCCTTACTTTCTCCAAGCCTCTTGGAATGTTTTGCTCTGACTTCTTTAAAGATTATCTTTTTATCTTTGGCTCATAGCAGTTGTCACTAATGCATCTAGATATGTTTATTTTTATTGATCTTCATTGGTATTTACTGACCTTTCTGGATCTGCAAATTAATGTATTCTACCGAATTTGAAACATTTTAGTTAATATTTTCAAATATTTCTTCTGCCTCTTTACACTCTCCTTTCTTTCTGGAATTCCAATCACATGTTAAGCAATTTCATAGGTTTCTGCTCTTATTTTCCTCTCTGTTCTTTGGATGGGAGAATTTCTATTGATATATTTTAAATTCAGTGATTCTATTTTTTTAGCCATGTCAGTGTCTGCTCTTGAACTCATCTAGTTAATCATATGGATATCTCCTTAATTTCCAGCTGCTTTGGGCTCTGTACACTGATATTTTAGGCTTTCTGTGGCTAAACTGTGTGCTGCTGGGGAATGTACTCAGCTGGGAAAAACATGAGGCTGAGATTCTGTATAGTTTTACCTTTCAAGAGGATATTTCTTTCATCTCTGTCTGTGCTCCTCACCATACTGTCAGCCAGCTATTTGGAAAATTTACACTCTGAGTTTTAGTCTGTTTCCTTCTATGATTCTCTTACTGCCAGGATTTCCCCTTTACATTTTTTGCTGCTTTCTCTGCCCTGAATTCTGGGACTTTAACCCTGTATGCCTACGTCATTCTCCCTACATCATTTTCTATAGCTGTAGGGGTTAGTAGTGCTTTGGGACCACAAAGTCACAAAGTCAAATTCATATTCCTTTCAGTTACAGTTTTTAAACTTCCTACTTCTGTCTGCTTTTGATACTTTATAGTGCATTTAAATAATTACTTAATTTTACTTAGTTTTTATAAATATCATATGTAGAGTGTTTATATTACCACATCACTCCTCAACCACTTTCTCTCTGCAGCATTGTCATAAATGGAGGTGTTCTATCATGCTATTTCTCTTTTAATCAAGGGATATCTTCATTTCTTTCTCTTATGGCATCTTTATTGTTTCCCAGAAATATTTATTCTTTTCTTTCAATATTTCAGAAAATTGGGAATGGGAGTAGAGATAGAGACAAATATTGTTTTCCACATTCATGTTATCTCAAAATTGGCAATTTGAACAGCATGTGTCTCTTTAAAATTTTATATTCATATAGTTAATTCTATGCAATTTAGAACATTTTGAATCTAAAATTATTTCAAAAAATAAGTTAGAATAAAAAATTGGTAATTGAAGTAAAAGGTTATTTGAATTTATTAGTTATTCAGGTTAAATGGCAAATTGTTCACTTTATTTTCTTAGGTACATGTAGTCTAATACTTTGTTCTTCCTCTTAAAGTTTTTTATAATAATTTGGTTTTCTACTCCTTACTTCAAATATATTTTAAACAGTCTTTTGCTCTTCTTTTTATTCTTGGTTGCATTTTCAGGTCTCCTTTACTCTTCCAGATATAAACTTCTCGTGGGCAGGAGCTTTGCATGCTTAGAGAACTAACTCTAAGGCCTTAGTGATATTGACTAAAAAATGTCCATTTATTCTACCTTTCTCCAGTTTACCCTAATTACAATAGATGAAGAAAGGCCAACTAAGATTCCTAAACCTGAGCACTTATGTGATATAAACTTTATAAGGAGACTATTTAAAAAGGCATAGATATTTTATTTATTTTCCACCGTATGGCTAGATGTATAAAATCCATATCTTTGTTTTTCAAGAATATTAAGCACTCACTATTGCTTGAAGTCTTTCTCTTGTTTAAACATTTTTTTTAATGTAAAAGCTTTTTGATTTAAGATATAGTGGTCCTGCTCTTTAACTGTTATTTTTAGAATTTCAAGATATTTTTCAAGCAAGACTTGTAAGACATGGTAATGTAAGATTTAAAAAAGAATTTTAAGTATTTGTTTACTGCATGTAGCTTTGGTAGGCCTCATTGTTTTGAAGTCCAAAAGTTCAAGTAAGTAATTTATTGTCACTCCCATCTATTAAAAATGACACAGTGAGGAGCCCTAAAAAATTTGAGATTAGTTAGTTGTATACTTTGGTTGGTATATGAATTATAGCCCACAGAATTAGATAAAAGATATATACAAGCAATTAGTACTCTGCACGGTATTTATTTATGAAAACACTAAAGAATATGCCTATATATTTGTAATTAAGTTGCTGATTGAATGCTGTGTAATAGTAATATATTATCTGAAGGCTTTCTAAATAATAAGTATTTGAAAGAATTATATAGAAACAATCTACCTCATCTTTGTTCAGCAAATAATTTGATATATTTTATTTTTCCATATCATTGATTATCATTGTGTTTTAGACAGATATGTAAGGGCATATCAATAACTCAAAAAATCCATGAGATTGTTTTCTGCTCATTGGTCTGAACTGTGATTTGATCTGACAATTCAAGTCAACAACTTAAGTATCTCACACTGCATACACATGCCTTTGTGGAGGCATTGTTTTTGCCATTTCGACTCTCTTATATTCATATCATTTGTAAGTATTATAAGCAATGGCAAAATTACAATAATAATCAAAGAAAGGAAATTTATTTAATGCCGTGGAAATTATTTCAAATGCCTGTGGAAATATTTTTGTCAATCACCAATCTGATTGCGTAGTAAGAAAGCTCTTACCTCCTCTCTTTGATATCGGGCATGTGCATGAAACTTGCTCTAGGCTAGTGATGTGTATCATTTCCTTGTGAAAACCTTAAGAATCTGTGCGTGTTTTCCCATGTTACTTTCTTCCTGTTGCAGAGATTTTGAAAGTACACGTCAAGATTAGATCTCTATCCTAATGGGTCTTTAGAGAGACTGTAATGACCAGAGCTGTTACTGACCCACCTTGGGCATGAAATAAACTCTTTTATGATAAGCCATGTGATTTTTATTTGTTACTGCAGTGTATTCTAGCCTATCTGACAGATATAAAAATTGTTCCCCAAGGGAATGTTGTCATAAAGTCTAAAATATGTGGCATAGGCTTAGCTTTCTGCTGAGAGGCAATGGAGAAACTATTCTGGATCCTGGAAGGATGTCAGTCTATGTATGTGGCAAAACATTTAGTAATATAAGGTCTTTTTCATCTGAGCCTGGCATGAACATTAGAGCTCGTCAAGGAGTAGGGATCAGAGATGGAGAAATAATTGTTAAGGGCCACAGTGTCTTTAGAAAAGAGGCAACGTTGCTGTGGAAGGAGGCCAAGAGACTGCTGGAACTGTCTTAAAGCTGGCATTAAGGGCTCCCATGTAATGCAAGCTGAACTCTACATACTAAATTTTTAAGACTGGCACATGACCAAAACCCCATAAAATTGGTCTAAAAAGCCTCTGATTATTTGGTACCTAAAATAACTTTTGCTCCTGCAAAGCTAAAGAGCTTGCAGGAACCAGGCTGCGAAACCACCTTAAACTCCAAGGAAGGAATATTCTCTAATACTTAGTTCATATGTGGTCTAGCAGAATTGAAAAGGAAGGACCTCTCAGTGACTAGAGGCAAAAGCTGCAGAGAACAGTAGACTGGGGAAACCTATTTGAGCATGACTGGGGCCTCGTCCAGAAACATTTCTTAGTTTATAGGATGGGACCTGCAAAATCTCTGGATCTTCTTCTGATCTTCTGAATGGCCATATTTATTTGATGACCAGAAAGGCAGAAAATGAGTAGTTTCTTTGCTTTTCTCTAAATATTTCTGACTCCTTAACTTCTGGGCATAAGGTAGGATTATACTCCCCTACCTGCTTTTGTTCGACACGGCTATCTGATTTCCTTTAGCTAGTAAGATGACAGAAGTGATGCATGCAACTTCCAGATAGAAATTTTATAAACCAGTGTGTGTTTTTTAGCAACATTCTAGTGTGTACTTTTTAAATATAGAATTCTAATGTCCCTCCATAGTTTTCATAACTGTCTATTGTGACTTCTGGATTAATTTTCTCAAGTATTTAGGTAATATTTCCAACATGATTAACCACTTACAGACAAAAGCTACTTGTTTGACTTCTTCCTAGAAACTTTTGCTATGGTCTGAAGGTGTTCATATTTTTCTTCCTGTAGAAATTTTTCGTATGTTGAAAGCTTAACTTCCAAGGCGTTGGTGTTAGGTGGTGGGCCTCTGGAAAATGATGAGGTCATGAGAGTAGAGCAGTCATAAATAGGATCAGTGCCCTTGTGAAAGAGATCCCGGAGCGCTCCTTTGCCCCTTCTGCCGGGTGAGGTCATAATAAGACCCTGCACCCCAGAAGAGAGCCCTCATTTGCAAGTGCTGCCATGCTGATCTTGGACTTCCAGCCTCCAGAACCAGGAGAAATAAATTTCTGTACCAAAATCTGTATTAGGTTTCTTCAGAAAAACAGAACTAGTAGATAGTTATATGTAAGAATAGTTGTAAGATAGATATATGCAGGGATATGTGTAAAAGGAGATTTATCATAATTGGCTCACGTGGTTATGTAAGACAAGGAGTCCTACTATCTGCTCGGTACTCTGGAGAACCAGGAGAGACGATTGTGTAATTCAGACCATGTTTGAAGACCTGAAAACTGTGGACCTTAAAGTCCCAACCTGAGCCTAGAAGCCTGAGGACTAGGAGTACTGAGTCCAAGGGAAGGAGAAGATGGATGTCTCAGCTCCAGGAGAGGAAGGGTGAATTTGCCTTTTTTCCACTTTTTTGTTCTACTGGAGCATTCATGGATTGGATGATGCCCACCCACACTGGGGGAGGGTCATGTGCTTTGCTCATTTCACCATTTCAAATACTAATCTCCTCTGGAAATACCCTCACAAATACACCCAGAAATAGTGTTTTTTACCAACTATTTGGGCATCCCTTAGCCCAGTAAACTTCACACATAAAATGAACCACTGTATCATTGTTTTTAATTGTAAAAAAATTATATTTAATTTTTAAAAATGCTTCTTAATCACAGAAATTAAAGAAATAAGAGAAGTCATGGAAATACAGAAATTGTAAGTGAACCAGACTGTAAAATCTTTATTTTTTTTTGTTAAACTAGTAGATTAAATGATACCAAAGCTAGGGATTTTTTAATAATAAACTTGGTAGACTAGAAATAAAAGATGTTTGTTGGTATTAATACCCAAAATTTATATAAGAATAGATTTCTATTGAATGTGTCAAAAGAGCAGCTTTACCTAAGATATGGATAGAGATGTTCTTGTTGGGGTAAAAAAATACAGCATATTGTAATGAATTCTTATTATGTGAAAGTATTGTATTTGGTTATGGGAGGGTAAAAGAGATCTTATGCATAGATAGTTTCTGTTCTCGTCTATACTCTGTATTATTACCTATTACTCTTTTAAAATCTTTACGAACTTGACAATGATATGAATGATATCTCAATTATATTTGCATTTTTGATAACATTTTTTCTTCTCATAGTTTTCTGATCAATACATAATTTAAGGTGTTCATTGCTATTCTTTTTTTCTGCATTTGTACAGTCCATTATGTATAGAAAGTTTTTGCCCCTTGGTGTTTCCCTAGTTTTATGTGACTCAATTTTCCATATAGAATACTTCCATTTTTTATGTAACTAAACCAAGACATATCTTCTTTGTTTTTCTTCCACTCTTTTAAGTTTGGAATTCTTTCCCATAAGGAGTTAAACATTAGTCTATATTTCTTCTATACAAATATTTTTATTTTTTTATTAGTTTAGTTTAATTAATTAGTTTAAAATTTAACTTTGTCTAAGACATGACATGAATATCTCAGTAAATTTTCCACCCTTGCTTATATTTGATTTCAAAACCATTACTTAATAATTCCTCACTGGTTTGTATTGCCACATATCCTACAGGCATGGGATATTTTTCAGCCATTGTTTTATTTCCTTGATTTATTTGTTCTTTCCTTTGTCAGTGTTGCACTGAATTAGATGTTATTATGGTTTTATATGATGTTTTAACACTTGGTGAGCTTACAGATTCATCATCAGGCTTCCTTTTCAATAGTTTTTTTCATTTGGTCTTTAATATAATTTTCTCATCTAAAAAAATACATAATCCCATTGGCATTTTGACCAGGAGTACATTAGTTACATAGATTGCTTTGGGTAGAATGAACACATTTGTAGGCTCAATCTTCCCATTTAGGAAATATTAATTATCTCTATATGTACTATTTTCTATACTTTTCTGTCTTCACTATAAGCTCTGTACATTTCCTAATAACACTATTCCCATGTATTTTATTTATTTATTTATTTGTATTAAGGTGTCATTGATATACACTCTTATGAAGGTATCACATGAAAAACATTGTGGTTACTACATTCACCCATATTATCAAGTCCCCCCACACCCCACTGAAGTCACTGTCCATCAGTGTAGTAAGATGCCACTGAGTCACTACTTGCCTTCTCTGTGCTACACTGTCTTTCCCATGACCCCCCACACACCTTGTGTACCTATCATAATACCCCTGAATCCCCTTCTCCCTTCCTACCAAACCTACCCTGCCCCACCCCTCCTCTTTAGTAACTGCTAGTCCCTTCTTGGAATCTGTGAGTCTGCTGCTGTTTTGTTCCTTTACTTTTGCTTCATCATTATACTCCACAAATGAGGAAAATCATTGGTACTTGTCTTTCTCTGCCTGGCTTGTTTCACTGAGCATAATACCCTCTAGCTCCATCCATGTTGTTGCAAATGATAGTATTTGTTTTTTTCTCATGGCTGAATAGTATTCCATTGTGTATATGCACCACATCTTCTTTATCCATTCATGTACTGATGGACACTTAGGTTGCTTCCATATCTTGGCTATTGTAAATAGTGCTGTGATAAACATAGGGGTGCATATGTCTTTCTGAATCTGAGAAGTTGTTTTCTTTGGGTAAATTCCAAGGAGTGGGATTCCCGGCTCAAATGGTATTTCTATTTTGAGTTTTTTGAGGAAGCTCCATACTGCTTTCCACAATGGTTGAACTAATTTACATTCCCACCAGCAGTGTAGGAGGGTTCCCCTTTCTCTGTTTCCTCACCAGCATTTATTTTTCCTTTTCTTTTCAATGTTGGCCATCCTAACTGGTGTGAGGTTGTATTTCATTGTGTTTTTAATTTGCATTTCCCTGATAATTAGCCGTGAGGAGCGTCTTTTCATGTGCCTCTTGGCCATCTGAATTTCTTCTTTGGAGAATTGTCTGTTTATATCCTCCACCCATTTTTTAATTGGGTTATTTGCTTTTTGGTTGTTGAGGCGTGGGAGTTCTTTATATATTTTGGATGTTAACCCCTTGTCAGATATATTGTTTACAAATATATTCTCCCATACCAGTGTATTTTATAATTTTTTTCCCTACCACACCACATTGGCTCTTCATTAATGCAAGCATCATAATATAATCTTGTTTTTAAATAGCTGCTGTTTTAAAAATAAAAGTTTACTAATGTTGATACATCTCTATTATTAATTAGAAAAACTATTGAAAAATATATTATTTAGGATAGTATTTTTAACTATTGTCAATTATTATTTTCTATAAAATTTAAGTCATCATAAAACTATTTTTGAGTAAAAACCTATTGGCATGTTGTCTGGATTCACACGGTGGGCCCTCACAACAACCTGGGGCACATACTACTCAGTAGCTTCTGTTTGGTTCTTTGTCTTTTTAGTAGAATAGGTTCCTCAATATTCCTGTTCAGGGAAAAGGCCTCAACCTGTCTTTTTCTAGGTGAGGAAGTAGCAAGATAAATGGCTTTACCCTAGTCACAGGGATATCTGGGAATACAGACAAAAACTCTTTTTTCATTTTAGTTCGCTGGGGAAACAATGAATCAAGCACCATTGTTTCCTTTAATAACACCTTGTTAAACATGAAACTAACCCATTGAAACATGAATGTGATTTATCTTCTTGCATCCTGCTAATGAGTCTTGTATCTTAAATGTTCCTTTTAGGATAACTAGTTCATGTTGACACAGATACATAGGAGAATAACCATGTGAGACAATGTAAGACCTATGTGCTCTCCCTCAGTTAAAGCTGTAGACCATTTTTTTTGTGTTTTTTTAATGTACAGTAATGGGCATGCAAAATTCTAATCCAACTATCTACACCCTCCCCAGGAGATTAGGCCTAAAGAAGCCATCTGTCCTAAAGTAAAGCCTGACAAGTGTGTATGTATAAAGTAATTTCCATGTGCTACTTGAGAATCACTTATTTATGATCATATGTCATTTATTTTTGTTGCCATTTTATAGAAATACAGACCTCCACTGGGGATAGAGGAAGTGATAGTTGAAGAAGGAAGGTGAAAAAAATCATGAAATATTTTAACTGTAGAGGTATATATTAATCTGGGAGAAGTTTAAAACAAGAACAAAAGGTGCTATATTTTCCTCTAAGGCTACTCCACACAGTTTATTTGACATCCAACTTTATAGTTCATGCTACAGGCTTAAATTATATAAACACTTGGTATACTCAAAGAATGAGTGTTTAATAGAAATATTGCTAATAAAACAATTTTAAAAACTTCTTTTTAATGATTAAATGGTTTATGAATTCTAGGCTAAAATGGAAGACTGAGCCATTACAATTTTCCATTCCTCCTCAAATTCGTAAAAATGACAGAAAAGTTATAAACAAAAAAAAGTAAATAAAAAATATGGTACCTGATTTTGACTGGAAATTACCAATATCATACAAAAATTCTATTAAGGAAATATTTATTAAATGTTCTCATTAAAGCTCATTTTATTTGACTTTTGCATTTTGGAATATTTTCCCCCTGTGTTTACTTGGAACTGAAGAATATATTTTATTGAAGCTCAAGGTTTTACTGAATAAGACGTTTTTATACACTACTAACACCCATTCATAAAACTATTGACAATATAATTAATATATTTTTGGAGGAACTTTGACTTATGTTTTGTCTAATACTTCAGCAGTCCCATATAAATATATATAAACGTTGGTCACAGCTCTTAGATCTTTTTCCATCTCTTCTTCTTTCTCCCTGTCATCACACTGTTTTCCTTAGCATAATCTGTATTTCCCAAATGCAAATGGTAGATTTAACACTAAAACTTTCCAAAGTTTGCTTCAATTGTAATTGCAGATATTTGCAGAAAATGGATCATTTTAAACTTTTTTTGGTCATTTAATTTTAGAGTGGTATTATTTTCCCCTAGATATTTTAAATTAATGTAGGCTGGTAATTAAATGTAACTATACTAATGGGAATTCAACCCCATGAACCTGGAGCAGAGGTAATTAAGAATAAATGTGAAGAATATTGGTCAATCATAGAGTAGATCATAAGACAGGAGAATTCAAACAGTGGTACTTTGAATTTCATGATAATTGCAGGTATAGTATCTACAGTAAATTAAGCAATAACAAAATTCAAGTCATTGATAACTTTCAGTGATGTTTTATGATTTCTTTTTTCCAGTATTAGGCTGAAATAAATTTTGAACTACTAGCCATGTGGCTAGAGATGTCATACTTTGAAGTACAGGATTAAGAAGTGCGTGTGGAGAAATATTCTGTCTGACATGAAGTGTTTGGCCATTTTCTTTCTAAGTTATTTTTCCTGTGTGTTTCTACAGCCTCTCCTCTGTTCCTTCCCTCACTTATGTCTTCCCATTTTTGTGTCTGTGCAGAAGACCCTTCTGCCTGCCATGGAGGCAAACTGGCCAGGGGGCTCTGCTGCCTGAAGGAGCGCTCACTCAATTCCAGAGCTCCTGGCCAGCTGCATCACCTCTGACCTCCCTCATCCGTTTGTCCGCAAATTTTTGCCTCCATGTGAATTTAAAACAGGGGTTCTGCTGTATTGCACTGGGTTCTGTAAGTCCTAAAAGCATCCACTGAGAAAATGAAGCTGGGAAAGGCATTGTATAGCACAAATTAATGTATCACCTGTCTGCTCTTGGCAATAATACTTTAAATGGCAGATGGTCTCTACCAAAATATCATCATCAGATTACTGAAAAAATCTTCTATTAACATGAAGTAGTCAATACATTAAAGATTTAAGTATATTAATTATTTACCTCCATGGGGTAGAAATCAAATAATTAACTCTATGAGACTTTAATCCTAATCCCATGTATTTGATTAAGGGAAATAAGTATAATTGTAAATTTAACAAAAAGATGAAATTATAGTTTCTAAAGAATTGCATTAATCTAAATTAAGTGTTGTATGTATAATTAAAAAAAGGTGGTATAGTTTAAAATTATAATTTCTTTGCCAATTTTCTGTTCCTCAGTACCTTCCCATATTGCCTTAAACTTTCTGAAATATGGAAAAACCTCTTCAGAAACTATTAGAACTATAGGTTTGCTGGAAGGACAAGAAGAAATGTGGACCTTGAAGGTAAAATTGCTGACAGCAGGAGAGGAGAAAAAATGAACAGAAAATAAGCAAACCTCTGACTTAACTAAAATATTTGGAGCTGTGGGAGCCATAATCGCTTGGACAGGGCAGTATGATTATATTTTCCATGTTGATTAAAAATTGTGTTTTGGGTTAATATTGCAGAGTATCTAGAACAGTGAATATGTTTCATAATTTTTCATCTAATTTAATTACTATTAAAGTGAAAGGTTTTGGAATTTTTTGATAGTTACAAGTTGCAAACCTTCTGCATGACACACAGTTCTTGTGATAAGAAGGACTGGCTCTCTCCCTCCCATCAGATATTTGATGCTTCTTAAGTATTTACATTAGAGTAATGGAGTTGAAGAAGCAGCTCCATTTGGGGAATACCCTCAGTTCCAGACAATATGATACTATAGCATTCGAGCACACATCCACAATTTTCAGAAGTACATAATTAAAAAAATACCATCCTTTGTTTAATTTATTCTTAGGAAAATGAGACATAATTATAAACAATTTTAAATCTTTTAATATTTTAGTATAGCTAAGTACCTCAACTTAGTACCTTTTAATGTTAGTACTCCTGGAAAAAAGTGTATAGGATAATTGAAAAGATTGAGTGGATTTGGGATGTATAAATGGGGGTATACATTTGTTAAAGCAGCATTGTGAGGCATAAGACCTGAGTAACACTGCATCCCAAGGGCTCAATTATTTCATTTTTTGCTTTGTCCTGTTTTTACCTATATTCAGAGAACTAAACTGATCTGTGCTCTGGCAGGCACTTTATTTTCCCTAAGGAAAGAAGTAAAGCAAACTGAACTGCTTTATAGTATGGGGTGATTTTAGACATAGAATTCCACTATCTGAATATATTTTCTTATTTGTATAATTAGACAGTTTTGATGATTTGCTTTATCTTCTGTTTTATATAATTGCTGAGTAGCAGCAATTATATAATGTGTAATAATGATAAAATGATGTTAACTCTGGTACATTCTTGAGGGTTCCCTTTTTCCATCAAGTGGGAACCATATTTCCTGCCAATTATGACAGTATGAATGACCAAATAGCAAAGATAACTCTCCACATTTGCCCATAGCATTAAGTCTTAATTTAGTTTGATTATAAATTTGTAGCTGGAAAAAATTTTCCATTTAAAAATCCATTTCGTTTTAATCTAAGCTTTGGAAGTAGACAGGTGTCATTTCTCCAAGATGCAATCACTGGGACTTCCTATTATTTACTTTAATGGTGTCCTGTGTTTCTGGGTTATCCCCCCAAAGATTTTCCTTAACTTTCTGTTACAAATTGTGAATAGAAGTGTCTTCTAGAGTTCAAGATCATGTGGTCTTGAAATTTTGTGTATATCAGTAAAGATACAGAAAAATAATAATTCTTCACAAATAATTTGTTGATATGAAAAAGCAATTTCCTTTTAAAAATTTTCATTTTAAATTATGCAATATTTAAAAAGAAAGTTCCCCAAATAATGTAAGAGACATCTACAAACATAGAACCTTGATGAAATAGATACCAATATTTTGCTGTACCTGCTGCAGATTCCTATTTTTAAAGCCATGAAATATTACAGATAGAATTAAGATCCCTCCCGCATCCATTTCTCTTCTCCTTTCCAGACATAACATCACTAGTGTGATCGTCAACTTTCATATTTTTACTACATACTCATGTATCCTCAAGTAATATATACTTTGCTTTGACTATCTTGAGAATTCACATAAATGACATTATTGATTTAGTTTTAGTAGCATTAAATGCAGTGCTGTTGTTTTGATTATGAAGGCTTTATAATACAGCTATTCTTGCTCATCTGATATGAAAATAAATCCTGTGAGCATTTTAATTCAGATCACTTAAAATTTATACATAAATTTATCTATAAAGATATATGTTATATAGGTATTATACTTTATGATACAATAATGATAATAACACTCATGACCACAAAAACAATATGTGTATAATCCTTACCCCATGTTAGGCACTGTCCTAGGTATTTATTTTCATAATAGCCCTCTAACTTGGTATTTTTATTATCCCCATTTTATTAATGAGGAAACTGAGAAGAGGAGAGGGTTTAATAACTCATGCATATGCACATAGAAAGTAAGTGACAGAGCTAGGATTTGACACCAGAGATCATGTGCTCCATCCCCACACAGTGCCTCCTCTCCTTGCTTAAGCCTCCTGCTTTATTTTTCAGGGGTATTTTACATAGATCTGGTACATTTCTCATAAATTTATCCCTAGTTGTTGTATTACCACACCTTTGTAACAAAATACCCCCGTTTAATGGCTTAAAATAATCATTTTATTAAGCACATGAATTCTGGGTCCAGGATTCCAGAAAAGGCATAGTAAGATTTATTACTGCTCAACCATGTCTGAGACTTTAGGAGGGAAGTCTTGATAGTGGCAACTTGATGGCCAGGATCTGGAATTATCTGGAGGCATCTTCATTCAAATGACTCGCAGTTAATTCTGGCTGTTGACCAGAGCACACACACTCTCCACGTGACCTGGGCTTCCTTACAACATGGCTTCCTCAGAGTGGTCAGGCTTCATATATCATGACCCAGGGCTCCAAAAATGAATGTCTAGGGAGAATCCAGGGAAATCTGCATCACCTTTCATGTACTGGTTTAAGAAGTCACACAACCTCACTGTATTCTATTGGTTATAAGTAAGTCACGAGCCTTCCCAGTGTCAAGAGATCACATCTCTCTATAATAAAGGCCATTGTTTTCTCTGGCCAAAAATTAACTTTACTCTTCTTATATACAAAATGCACTCACCTCCTCACCCAAGACTCCCCCAAACTCTTATCTCTTTATAGCATAAAGTTGAGGCTTGAGATCTAGGATTGCATCACCTAAATCAAGTTTGGGTGTGGTGGATAAGGATCTCTAGGTGCCATTCCTTTGGTAAAACTTTTCTAAAGTTTCTTTTAATCTAAAGTCTTATGAGCTAAAGAGGCAAGATTATCTGCCATCCATACATCTAACATGCAATGTCATATAGGAATAAGATGATTGAAATAGAAGCTCCTGTTCAAAAAGGGTGGGAGGTATGATATAAATAGCAATCTTGGTCCATAGCAATTGTGAAGTTTATGTGACATTTTTTTATTTCCTTTATTAGGATTCAGTCCCACTCTCTGTGAGCTATTAACTCCATCCTCTTAAGCAGTCCTCTTTTCCCCTAATAATTAAAGGTCCATGATTGCCATTTATTTTTCTTAGCCTGCTTTTTGCAGGAAAAAAGTCTAGGAGTCCAAAACAGCCTTTGCATTTTGTACTGCTTCTGTTCTTATAGTTGAATTTGGTACAATTCTTATAAAACTTTGTGACTCTTACTAGGTATTCATCTTTTTCCCCTAAGAACTAGCTTTGGGATACATTATCCATTCTACTGTTTTTGTTTTCAAATTCATTAATTTATACTTTTATCTTCATTAATTCTTTCATTTTGCTTTCCTTAGGCTTATTTTGTAGTTTCTTTTTTCATAGATATTTTAAGGCATATATTTCCTCATCAATAATATAGTTGTATTTTGTATATTTTGTATTCATATGTATTGTGCAAATTTGGTTTGGATTTCCTTTGTCTTATGATTTATATATGATACATTTATTTTTAATTTTCTCTTTGCAATTTCCAGAAATAGTTTTTCTGATTCTGTAATTGTCAGTTGTCATCTCCCAAAAATCCTCCAGAAAACCTGATGATGAAAGAGTTTATATGACCTGCAGCAAAGGAGAACCCTGATATAACTAACCTTCGTGCAGTGAATTAGAAGGAGAAGATCACAGGAGTATTTATGTGGGATTTGCAGTTCTGGGCTCAAGTGTTGTAAGGTAGGTGTTTCAGGGGTGGGGGAAAATGATAGGAATTGGGCAAAGTTCACAACATAATGGTTTAATATTGGTGGCTACAATGTGAAGAGAGTTTTGATAAGCAGATTGTTTGATAAGTAAGCTATTTGTCCATATGAGTATTCTGTTGTAATGATACAAAAGACATTTTTCCCAGTTAGCTATTTGCCAGACAAACTGGTTCACTAGAATTTCCTGAAACAAACAGTAATGTTATATTTTGGTTTACAGCTTTTATCTTCCTGGTCAAGAATTTTCTTGGAACAAATAGTAAAGTCATGTGGACACAGGTGGCTTCTGTTCTCAGACCTGCTAAGATATGTGAAAATAGATGGTCTCAGTTTTTATTATTGCCATCTAACCTTATCACATTGTTTTCAGAAGATATCTTTGTTAGTTTCATATTGTTGACATTTAGCCTACCATTTTCTGATATTTTTCTTTCTAAATGACATTTCTTAGAGACCTCATCTATTCTTTTATTTAAAGTTTTTTTTTATATCTAGACAACTCTATAATCTTTATCTCCAAAGTGTACCTTCTGATTTCATTTATTTACTCATTTATTGACAATAATTTATTAAGTGCTTATTAGGTTTATTTTACTACCAATCATGTTATGAACTTGCATCTCCAGTTAGACACTTCTAAATGGATTTTTTAAATGGATTATTTTCCTAAATTACTTTATTTTTAAGTTAATGGTACTATAACATCACGAATATTCAAGAACTTAAGTCATTCTTGATTCATCTTTATTCCTTTTACTATTAAATCTATTAATTATTCATTCCAAATATTAGTTCACCCTCTCCCGTCCTAATGACGCAGTCCTTGATCAGCATTTATTGTCTTACACCTGGTCTTCTGTCATAGCTTTCCAATTGATTCTCTTAACTCTAAATACTCTTCAGTGCTTTTAATTTCATGATTTACACTGAAATCCATATTCATCAGTCTTCTCATTGCCTAAAAAGTGAAAGGCTCAAGATGGTTTGGCCTTGGCTCCTTTCTAGTATCAATCTTCTGCAGAAAGTTGATATTTTAGCTTAGTAGTCCTGTTCACTCCCAGGCAGGCTTAGCTTCCCAGTGTCTTTTTCCTGGTCCACAGGAGGATGCAGTAAAAGCCAGCTATTAATGATAATTTGAAAACCGTCTTCTCATACTGTGCTTTGAATTACATTTATACTTGGGGTTATAATCCAAAGTGTGTGGATATATATGTTTGATTTTGTTTCTCAGATGGTAACAGCCTTGACCATTGGGAGCTCATGTTCCTTTCTGACTTATCCCCACCAGTGCATGCATTTCCTTGATTTCTGATACTGAAAGATGCTCCACATCATCTTGGATATTCACTCTCACTCCTAGGATTAGCCATTTCTCCAAGGAACTGAAGTTTCTTTGATTGGAGGATGGTACTAGAAGCCAAGATCTGGGCATAAGGTATGTTTGTTGCTCTTTGGCATGTCATTTCTTTTAGGCCCTCTCAGCTGACAGAGCAAAGAAATATGTATCTATAAATATTTATGTATGTAACATCTGTATCTATATTAAAGTAAATATGAGTTCTTATTTGTCTCCAACAGTACTCCATTACCACAGGGATCATTCTAGACTCCTCCACTTGCTTATCTATAAATCCCTGTTTCAACAGTGAGAAACCTGGCTCCCATCATCTGCCATCCATTTAATTAGTTATTAATTCTAATATATATATGTATGGCAGTTTTAGAATTGTTAACCCCATGCCTGTATGAAACAACTCTATTGACTAGAATATAGTGATTATGTGCAATTCCTTTTGCCTTTAATCTTATAGACGTCATTAATTTCCCAAACTACTTAGGTCAGTATCTTTTCCCCCATCACCTGCAGTGAGGTTGTTTCATACACTTGTAATACAGTTAGATTCTCTTGTCATTGTGGAATTCTCTGACTTCCTAAATTATTTTTTAATAACTTGCATACATTAAAATTCACTCTGTGCTGTCAGGTTCTTTGGATTCTGACAAATGGTCATGGATCCATCATTACACAGAATAGTTTCACTGCCCTAAAATATCCACTGTGCTTTATCTCTTCAATCCATCCTCCCTCCCCTGAACCCTCTATAACCACTGATCTTTTTATTGTCTCTGTAGTTTTTCCTTTTCCAGAATGTCATATAACTATAATTGGAATCACATAGTATATAGCCTTTTCAGCCTGAGTTTTTTCACTTAGCAATATGCATTTAAAATTCATTTCTTTTTGTTACTCAATAGCTCACTTGTTTTTATTGTTAAATAATATTCATGTGTAAGGATATGTCAGAGTTTATCTGTTTACCTATTGAAGGATATCTTCGTTGTTTCTAGTTTTTGGTAATTATGGTTAAAGCTGTAAACATTGATGTGCAGGTTTTCATGTGGGCATAAAATTTCAAGTTGTGTGGGTAAATATTTAGGAGTGATTATTGGATTATGTGATAACATTGTTTAGCTTTGTAAGGAACTGCCAAATTGTCTTCCAAAGTGGCTGTATCTACTTCAGATTTTTTAGAGAACAAATCCTTTCAACGGTTTTCCCAAATTATCTTCGTGACAAAATAAATCATAGAATTATTATGATTTAGGGGAACTAGAATGTTTGGTTCAAGTCTTGATTCTACCATTTATTTAGTGTGTGACTTTAAGCATATTGGGTAATCTCTCTGTACCTCAGTTTCTTTCCCTATAAAGCGATAATTATAGTATCTCCTAAGTATTGTGCAGATTAAATTGGATAACATGAATATGGCACAGAATAAGATGGTAAGTATTTTTATTATTGTCCCTTTTTCTCTCAATACTTTGCTTTAGATTTATTTGGAAGGACTTCCCTGTTCTTCCTTATTTCCCTCCTTCCCCACTCAAGAAGGCAACCAGATCTTTATTCCTAAAGTTTAGCTCTTCTTCATAGAAGCTGGGAAGAGTGGTGGCAGGAAAATCTTAATTGCTTTTTGTTGCAGAGCCATTAAAGGAAATGCGTGGATTATTCAAGAGTGGAATTCACCCTGGTGGAGGTTGAGGGGAGAGTACCCTAAACATAATGGTTTTAGACCTGCAGGTAGGCCCACCATTGACTAACCTATATGAAGTTTCTGGGAAATTAGAAAAAGGCTTACCTTCTGGTCGAATGTAGCCCAAAGCCAAGACACAGTGCTTTGCCAGGGAAGCACATACCACCTAAGCTGGGTTCTATTGTGCAGTTCAGAGACTAAGGAACCTAAGTGTTGTCTCTGCCTAGGAGGCTGGAGAGAGGATTATGGGTTTCATGTAGGATAAGCACTTGGACCAAGTCCATTGGAACACAGCATCTCAGAAGTGTTTAGACATCCATTCCAGGAAATGGTTATGGGATATCAGGACAAGGTGAGTCACCAAGGCCTGGACTTTTTGAAAGAATGATGCCGTCAAAAGGCATCAGTCAACATAAAGACCATCCTATCTTAGCAAAAAAGCTAACCACATGAGAAACATTGTTGACAGAACTGCAAAGTGGATAGATAGTGGAAAACCAGTCTGAACAAGCTTTGAGTCACCATATGAAGAAAAGGTAAAGCTGGTTATAGACTGAGAGACTTTTCCTGAAATACATCTAAGTTTTTAAGACTCTCCTATGACCCTAGAAAAATGAAAGGTGCTCTAAAGAATGATTGATTGGAATTTCTGTAGACTTTAGAGGTGAAAGTATATAATTTGGAAGACAATGATAAATGGGATGTTTCTTTCACCCAAGCATTCATTACACCTTGCTGTAAGTGAAATATGGACATACATATTTTAAACACACTATAACAATAAAATTGTGTAACAGTTGCCCGCACAGGCAAGTTAAATTTGACTTGAACTCTCATTGGCTTTCTCCAAAGCACTGTTAGATTTCTAAGTTACTGAAATCCTTCCTTAAGCTTCTTGCTCAGTGGGAAGTGTAATGTAAATATTTTCAGATGAGTCACCTCTCTTTATAAATAATTTCTCCATATTTTGACTTTCTGGTTGGGAGCCTGCCAAACCAAGGGTGTCTCATGGGTTGTCAGAGGATAGAAAGGGGACACATTGGACCTACAGGGTATTTTTTCTGTAAGATAGACACCAAATTCTAGCTAAAAGTTTCAGGAATTCCATTATTCCCATAATCTATTTTTAGTTCTATTATGTAAGTTTTTAATGGGGAAAGTTTTATTTCATTTTAGTCAAATATAAAATTTTTATTTTAGGGTATTTATTTCCCATTACACTGTCAAGTCAAATATCCATTGTTATATTCATAGTTTATTGTTCTTTTTGACAGTGGAGGTGTAAGAGTCTAACTTGTTATTAGTGCAATGTAGCTTTTTGCATAAATCTTTTAATATACCCCTTAAGGAAGGCATATGTTCAGACCATCCAAGACCCCTGACATTTCATGGGCAATTCTTAGCAGGTACATATAAGCTTGTGAAAGCTGTGAAATTCTGTTTGATTTACCTCTTTAGGGCATGAGTGTAACATTCATATTCTACCATGTATACCTACCATTTAATGATACATGGACCCACTAAATTAATTAAAAATTAGCTTGGTTGCTCTGCATTCTGTCATCACTGTGAAAAATTGTGTCCTCTTACAGGCAGGTTTTGACATTAGGTATGATTTCCTACCACAATACGCAGATTCAGCCTTCTAAGTGAAAATGCTGCCTAAGACATACCAGCCTATACATCCACATTATACTCAGAATGTATCTTGTTATTTATAAAATATCAATATAGCAAAGGAGATGGGTAGATATTTTCAGGTAATCCTGTAATCTAAATGTAAGGAGGTAATATTCTTTGAAGAGATACTGATTCCAAAGAGTAATGTTTTGGGGATATTACAGAGAAAACCCTTTGTATACAATTTCAAAATTTAATTATTCATCATTAACCAAATTATACTAGAGATTGATTACATTTGTTTGAAAACCCATCTGTTCTTACCAGATAATACTATATTTTAATGTATGTGGTTTGAAACAGACTGAGAAGAATGTTTGAAAGTTTCACTTACTATCTTTTATCTGTTCGCAACTTCACTTAATTCACCCATATGAAACTGAGTAACTCATCCAGAACAGGCCTCTTTTTCCTGATACAAATAATTCATGCAAATAGATACTTGTGAACTTTTAGATAAGTGGGAATTAGCTAGGCTAGGAGGGCACAGAAGAGTATATATGCAGCTAAAATAACATTTATAAAGGCCTAGTTATGAGAGAGAAGAACACATATATTTAAGAAGCACAAATTCTATACTTCTCCAAAGGTTCATTTCAAAAATGTAAAATCTATAAAAGAAATCAGGAAACAATTCAATACAGTGGTAAAAAGTCCTGGATTAGAAGAAATAATTTCAATTCTAACACCACCTGTAATTCATTTAGTCAGTAATTTTGCAGTAAACATATAGTATGTGTCAGACATTGTGCCAAATTCTAGGAACCTCACAGTGAAGGATCAGTCCCTATTCTCAAAAAAAATCACAATCTAGTAGGGGATATAGGAAGAAACCTACAAAACTCTCTAGACCTCACTACCTCTTAGATGCAAGTTGCATTAACCTTAACACCAAAATCTGGCCTGGGGCTTGTTGCCTCAGACCTGTATAACTTGGGGACCTCAGTTCTCCTTCTAAGCTTCCTGAGTTATGGGGATTTCCCAGGGACATCTCATAACATTCTCACAGAATCCTTCAGTGTTCTCTGGGCTTCTGTACAGGCACTTCTGGCTGGTACCTGCTACCATCACTGCTACAGGCACCTCCACATCACATGCCACCTGCCCAGTGTTCAATTTCTCGTATTCTTAACCCTGCAAAATCCCTGAGCCACCACCATTTTGCTATGGGGCTGTTGTGACATGCTGTTCTTCAGCTTCAGTGTGTTCTACCTCACGTTCTACTCTGAACTCCCAAGTAGTGTTACTTATGTCCTACGGCTCACAAAAATCTATCAGAGCCAGTCCTGGAGATAGGCTGGGGAAGAGACACACATTTTCCCCAATACAAATAATTCACACAAATATATGCCTGCAAATCTCTACCCAACAATTTGGCAAGCACAGAAACATTCCTCTTTGTAAGTATAATTACAATTGACAGTGATAAAGAGTTCACTTAGCAGACTTTTGGGAGTGAGCACTGGAAGGGCGTTGAGCCCAGACTCAGGAGGATGAGGACAGGGGGCTAGAAGTCTCCCTGAAAGATGTGACAAGCTGAGTCTCAGAATAAATGAAAATTAGCTAGGCTAAGAGGATGCATAAGAGTGTGTATGCAGTAAAAATACTGTTCATGAAGGCCCAGCAGTGAGAGAGAAGAACACATTTATTTCAGAATTCCTCCCTTCTTTAATCAACCAGTCTGGAAATCTTTTATAAAGCCTTCTCCTCTCACTTCCCATTCATCTATTTATGCCTCTTTCTTTCTTTTTTTGGGGGGGGGATTTACCATGTACAATCTTCTGTTAAAATTATTTGTAAGCATATCTGTCTCCTATTATTAGAAGATAAGCTCATGTGGGTTCTGCTAAATTTTTCACATCTTCCACATTAATAATCACAATAATTTGCACATACCAGGTGCTTAAAAGCAATATACTTGAAGTGACAAAGGATGCTTGGGAAAAACTTACATTTTTCCTGAACTACCAGTGGCATCAAATGACTCAAACAAATAGATGTAATAGAAAACACACTGGATCTAGGAAAAAGGAGTCTAGACAAGATCTTTTTTATCTGTTGGGATAATTTCTTAGTGGATAGTACTACCAGAGCATTTATGAAACAGTGATCAAGAGAGAATAATCACTTAGTTCTTTATACTCTACCTGTTAATTTACTAATACTAAATATCTACCTGTGTCAGGCACTCTTTTACATTAAGAAATGAATGAAATAAATGATTCATAAAAAATAATATGTGACATATATATAAACATATAGATAAAGCTTAAAGATGAATAATAAAACTCATTTACCTGCCACATAGCTTAAGAAATGGAACATAGCTAAATATTACAATGAAAAGTTTCTTTTCCTAACAAAATGATAAGCCAACATGTGCTGCTAGATTTTTCAGCTTTTAGAACTCAGAACTAAGGCCATAGATAAAATTAACATAACAGGCTGGAGGAAACCAAAGGAACATGCCAGCATGCTGTAGCATTTGTCTTAGGGGGAAAATTTAAATGGATACTAAGTTAAGTCCATCTTAGTTACAATAAGTGCATGTATAGAAATGAATACAAAAAGAACATTCTGTCTATCTAATGGAAAGCAGGAAAGGAGACAAGAAAAAGAGATATTTTATTTAAATGGAAAATATTTTTTAAGTGATAGCAGTATTAGGTCCTAAAATAATAGAGACTATAATAAATATAAATGCGTTAACTTGGTCAATTAAAGTCAGAGACTCTAAGATTTGATTTAAAATATCCAAACATATATTCTCTACAAATGTCCCAATTTTAAACAATGTCAAGATAATGTTGAAAATAAAAGCATAAGGAAGGATAAATAGATCAATAGGAACCAAGGGAAAGCTGGCATAACAATATTAAGTTTTAAAAAAATAGAATTTAAGGCAAAAATATGAGTGATAAGAAAAATTTTGTGTACTTAAGAAAGGAAGAATAGACTGAGAACAACAGATATGTACCTATCTGTAAAGCCTAGGAGGCATGTGGATATAAAAAGGAAGAACATATTACCTATAACTTTGAGGTCCACTCTGTATCCTTCCTTGATTACCTCCTTTTCTCCATCTCCCCAAAGAGTAACTACTATTGTGAGTTTTTTGTTTATTATTTCTATAATAGTTTTATATTACTCTGTAACAAATTACCAAATTACAGTGGTTTAAAACAACATGTATTTATTATCTTATAGTTTGTGGGTTGGTCATGGCTTAGCTGGGTCTTCTGCTCAGTCTCACAAGATTGCAAATAAGGTGTCAGTTGGACTGCATTCTCAGTGGAGGCTCAGCTGAGGAAAGAGGCTCTTGTATCTCCTTAAGGTTGTTGGTAGAATTCGTCTTCTTGTGGTTACTGGACTGAGGTTCTTGTTTTCTTGCTGACTGTTGGCTTATGGCTGCCCTCAGCAATTGAATGTTCCTTGCTATGTAGGTGGTATCATAGGCCCTGTCACAGCATGTATGCTTACTTCTGGGTCAGTGTGAGATTGTCTTGCTTCAGACCATTGATGTAGAGTTGTATATAATGCCACATAGTGCAGGAGTGACATCCCATCCACTTTGCCCCTGTCATAGGTTCCATTCATACTGGACAGTGGTGTGACTCATTAGGGGTCCCCTCAGGGTCTGTGTCCATAGTTTGCATTGACTTCCTTTGTTTCTTCACCATATTCGTATGTATCTTAAAATAGATGTCCTTCAGTTTGCGTATGCTTTTAAATATTATATAAATGGAATCCATCTCTATATACTATTCTGCAACTTGCTTTTCCACTCATAATTATTTTTTGATTCACACATGTTGCTATGTTCCTCTGTAGTTTATTCATTTTCATTACTATATAATAGTCTATGGTAAGTCTGTCACAAAATTGACTTATCATTCTATTGTTAAAGAAAATCTGTTTATTTTCAGTTTTTGATATTTTGAGCAATATTGCTATGAGCATTCATGTTGATATTTTTGCAAATGTGTTCGAATTTCTCAAGGATTATAATCCATTCTTCATATAGTTTCCAGGGTAAATAGTCTTTTAAACATAAATCAATTTAAACTCCTCCAGTGACATCTCATTGTACTTTGAAAAAAATCCCAACTTCTTATCATGTTTACAGAGCCCTAAATATTCTGACCTTTGTCAATGTCTGTGACCTCTTCTTGGACTAGTCCCACCCTTGCCCACTGTGTTCCACAATGGCCTTTTCTTTTCCTCAAACATGCAACGATTTTCATTTATTTTGGGCCTTGGGCTTTTGTACCCTCTTACTAGAATGTTCTTCTTTATGGCCTTTGAATGTCAACTCCATCTCATTGTGCATGACTCAGGTCAAATAGCACCACAGTGGCCTTTCCTAACTACCAAATTCAAAATAGCTTCACACTTACTTTCAATCCCATGACTATTTTAATTCTTTTCCTAGAATCTATCACTATGATAGTTTTCTTTTATTTATTGATTATCTGCTGATCTGCTTATCCCCCTATTTTGACTGTAACTCCCTTGAGAGCAGGACTCTCTTTCTACTACTCATCTGTATATCCCCAACACCTACTCAAGTATCTGGCACATATAAAGTGCTAAAAATGTCATAGTTCTTCTACCTGTTAAGGAATGCTGCCATAAACCAAAATAAAATGTTTTCTTTCAGACAGTTTAAATTCTTAACTAGGAAGAAATGACCTAACAATACTGGATCAGTGCTTCTGGGGGAAGGATTAGGAAATGTGGTCTTTGCAGGCCTATCATTGGACATCTAGTTGTTGACAGCCTTCCCAGCTCACTAATTAGAACTGTAAAGTTTAAGGTGAGTGACAGTAGCTTATACGCTAATACTGGTATTTGCAGCTGCAGTTGCTAGGCAACTAATGCTATAATTGATGGACGCTGCCAGTTGCTGAAATGGATGGAAATTAATACTTAAATTACCATTGTTAGAGGTCATAATCACATTTTTAGTTGCATCCAAAAAGCAATGTATTTATATTGCCTTTATCAATAAAACTAGAATATAATGTTGGGGAACAAACATGCCATGTATACCTTGGGTGTAGAATTTTATAAATTCTACACATACATATAAGTATGTACATTAACCTTTAAATTTGAATCTGCAATGTATTCAGCTTGTATCCCACTCCCAACTACAAGCCCTTTAAGAAAAACATGAAGAAAAATAGGTAAATTGATGAACCCTCCAGAAGAAAATTATTTGTTCCAAAAAGCATTTTGATTTTATCTTGACATTCTTATAATTATTGAACATATTATTAGTTAAAATAATATGTGCTTCACCATGTTCTAAAATAAATTAAACTTTTGGGAACACTTTTTTTATAATGGGGCATAAACAGCTAATTGATTCTATATTGTTAAAACAGAACTTGAACTCTTGAAGTGTGATGTTATTGTGGTGGCCAAGGGTTTCTGAAATGATACAATATCACTGTATTTACTTTTAAAATAATGGTTATGTCATATTCATTCTGTTCTAATGAATACAGTTGGGAGTGTGAAAGTAGTGGCAGATTTTATTTTGGGTCTCATTGTATATTTCTTACCATTTCTTCTTGGTTTTCTTCTTGGGCTTTCAGTCTTGGGCCCATCCTTATTTTCAATTATGCAGTAATTCTGGACCCTGGATATACCTCTATAAATTATGATTTAAGTCATCTGAGGTGATGCTTGGGCATAAGTATCTTTCCAATTGATTCTAATATGTAGCCAGAGTTGAGAAACAGAAGTTTATACTGTCTTCTTGGGTAGTTCATTTGCTCTTGTAATTTTTGACTACTATGCTCATATTCCCATATGTGTATCATCAGCTCTAATTTAACCTGAATTTCACTTGAATATGAAAATTCACACTTGCCCTCTCTCCTTGAATGGTCTGAACATGCCAACACTGAACTTGTCAACCACCAAGTCTCCTCCACTTGCAACTTGCTCTGTTTCCTGTCTGGAATTCTAGAAATAATTATAGTGTTTTGTTTCCTTTGCCTTTCCTACTACATTCAACAATCCTGAAAATTTGTCTTCTAAATGTTTAAGTCTTTCCTTTCTCCTCACCTGAACTTTCTTTGTTTAGCTAAGATCTTCCTATCTTAGCCTTCTTAACAGTTTCAAGATTTCCCTTGTTCAGATTGTCTTCAGTACTATTCAGACCCACCCACTCTATCTGGAATGATTAGCTTAAACACTAGTTTAACCACACCACTCAGAGTTAAAATTCTTCAATAGTTTCTCATTTACTGGATCAAGCTCAAATTAAAGCTTCTTAGTAAAGGTAATTAAGGTAATTCCATGACTGGCTTATGTTTCCTTTCTTATTGCCTGGTTCTATATGATTCACAATTTAGGATCCAAGATATGGAACTGCCTGTAGTTGTCCCTAAACATCAGGTTCTCCTAATTCTCTGTGATTTTGTTCATGTTCTTGTTTCTATCTAAAACTCTGGAAATTCCCTTATTATAGAATTAGCCAAGTTAAATGGAAATAATTTACTTACTATCTTCCTTTCTGATAAAATGTGATCAGGAACTGTGTCTTAACTGTCTTCATAGCTTCAGTGCCTACCTGGAACTATCTCTGGAACTTAGCAGGCTTTAATTACACACTTTTGAATGGGATGGCTCTTGACAGCTCCACTAAATCATATATCCTTCAGGCACTGCAACTCAGTAAATATGTTTCCCCACTGTGAAATGGGTTGATGAATCACTGTTATAAATTTTTGCAATCATTTCTCTCAAGACATTTTAGAAAGCTTCAGGTAACATTAACAAGAAAATGTCATCTTATTTCACAGTTGTTCCACTTTACTCAATACTCCCTTAAAGGCATTCCTAGTGATTTTATGTGTGAAGCTTTCTTACCTCATGCCTAATTGCATTCTCTGCTCTTTGCACATCCAATTCTTGATTATCCATAGTCATGGTAGAAAGGGAGAGTGTGGAAAATCTAAAAATCTCATTTACATCAATTGCCTCTCTCACCAAATCTTTTGCCAGAGATAGTAATGAGTGTAGCAAAGCTGGTGAAGGTGCAAATGAGCTGTGAAATGGCAAAAACTCATGTTGCCAGATAAAGAGAAAACGAAAAGCTCTGAAATACACAGAATAACCTAGTATTGACTATATTTAAAAAAATTGAATTTAGTGTTTATGATTGATGATGAAGACTGACGTTTTCAGCTTCTGTAAGGGTGTCTGGACTTGTTTTATTCATGGGCAAAGTAAATGACTGCATGCACATTTTTTTGTCAGGTGTTCTGAGTGATCCTATTTCCCCAAATGTCACATTCACTCTCTTGCCTCAGTGCCTGAATTCCCACCATTGAAATATGAAACACATGCTGATAAGTAGGGGGACTGGGCATACCAAAAATAAAAATAAACTCCAGCTATACCTAATTGTTTTAGGTCTAGCTGTCCTTAAGCCATATGAACATCTGATGTTATTTTCTGATTGCATAGACTTTTAGAGAACATTTTATTCCATTTTCAACTTTAGAGGACAGTTATGTCAATGCAGATATTATTTCTGTAGACACTTAGCAAATGACAGTTTTTTTCTTGCTGGAATTTGATAAGGTCTATTGGGACTTCCAAAATGCTCTTGAAGCACCTGCAACTTTCAATACCCATATGGTTTTGAATGTTGATACTGCTGGAGATCAAAGAGACCTTAGAGCCATTCTTTGCATTAGAGTTCTCCAGAGAAACAGAACAACTGGATGTGTAAATATATATATGTATATATTTATATATAAAGATATTTCTTTTAAGGAATTGGTTCACATGATTATACAGAATGGCAAGTCCCAAATCTGCAGAGTAGGCTGGCAGGCCGGAAACCCAGGAGAGCTAATGCTCCATCAGCTTGATAAGCCAATGCTTATCAAGTCCAAAGGACCTCTACTGGCAGAATTCCAGGAACAAGGAAGTTAGTCTTGTATTCCTGTTCAGGCTTTCAAATAATTCAATGAGGCACACCCATGTTATGGAGGGTGATCTGCTTTACTCAAAGTTCACCAGTCTAAATGTTAATCTTATCTAAAAACCCTGTCACAGAAATATCCAGAATAACATTTAACCACATAACTGGGACCATGGCCCAGCCAAGTTAACAGAGAAAATTTAACATCACACTCTTCATCTCTTAGATGATAAAAGGGGCCCAAGGAAGTGAAAAAATTTGCCTGAGCTCCTGGTGGTCAAGTTCAGATTAGTATCTAAAACTTTGGATTTTTTGATCAAAACCTTTTTTCCCCATAGAACACTGACTTTTCACAATGTGATAATGAGAAAAAAAGAGCAGAATTTAGCTCAGAAAAAAATGACAGTTATGTTTCATTAGTAAAATGTTTACTGAACCAGACTCTCATGATATTTCAGAAGGTCTAGCATACTTGATCCCAAATTAGGAGTTGTCAGCAGGAGATTTGTATCATTTAAAAAAAAACAGTTTCATTGAGATATAATTCACATACTTTAAATATCACATTTTTAAAGTATATAATGCAGTGGTTTTAGTGTACTCACAAAGTTCTGCTATCACCACCACTGTCCATTTCTGGAACATTTATATCATTCTCCATTCCACCTCCTTCCATTTCCTGAAAACTCCTAATCTACATTTTGCCTTTTCTGGATATTTCATATAAATGGAACCACATAACATGTGGACTTTTGTCACTGGCTTCTTTCACTTAGCATAATGTTTTCAAGGTTTATCCATGTTGCAGCAATGTGTCAGTAGTATTTCATTCCTTTTTATTGCCAAATATTATTCCATTGTATGGACCTATACATCTTGTTTTTCTACTTGTCAGTTGATGGATATTTGGGTAGTTTCTACTCTTTGGATATTAGGAATAATGCTTCTATAAAATTCATGTACAAATTTTTGTGTAGACATATGTTTTTAATTCTCTAGGGGACATATTTAGTAGTGGAATTGCTGGGGCATATATTAACTCTATGTTTAACTTTTTGAGATTCTGTCAGACTGTTTTTCCACAATGGCTGTACCATTTTACACTATTAGCAGTGCATGGGGTCCAGTTTTCCACATCCTCACCAACACTTGTTCTTACCTATCTTTTGAATTAAAACTATCCTAGTGAGTGCAAAGTGGTGTTTAGTTGTGGATTTGATTTGTATTTCCCTAATGACTAATGATTTTGAACATCTTTTCATTTACTCATTGGTTGTTTGTTTATCTTCTTTGGAGAAATATTAGTTAAAATCTTATCCATCTCTTAATTGGGTTCATATTTTTTTACTGTTGAGCTATAAGAGCTCTTTATATATTATGGCTTCAAGTGCATTTATTAGATAGATAATTTGCATGTATTTTCTCCCATTCTGTGGTTTCATTAAGGACATTTTCTTGATGGTGTAAATTTTTTAATTTTGATGACATACAATTCATATTTTTCTGTTTTTCTTGTATGTTTCATATCATTTCTAAGAGATTATTGTTTAATTCAAGCCTACAAAGATTTACTCTTATGTATTCTTCTAAGAGTTTTATACTTTTAGTTATTACATTTAATTCTCTGATATACTTGAATTTTTGTTTGTTTCATTTTATTTACATGTTGTGAAGTAGGGAGTTAACTTCATTCTTTTGCATGTGGATATCCAGTTGTCCTAGTACCATTTGTTGGAAGCACTATTCTTTCCCATTCAATGGTTCTTATATCCTTTAAAAAATATCTGTTAACTTTAAATTTAGGGGCTTATTTCTGGATCTAAATTCTATTCCATTGATTTTTATGACTATCCTTATGCTAGTAACACACTGCCTTGATTACTGCTGCTTTGTAATAAGTGCTGAAATCAGCAAGTGTGAGTCCTTCCAATTTGTTCTTTTTTATAGAGGTTGTTTTGGCTATTCTGGGTTCCTGGCATTTTTGTATAAATTTTAAGATCACTGTATCCATGCCTGCAAAACAGGAGGTTAGGATGTTGACAGGAATTGTATTGAATCTGCAGATTAAGCTAAATAGTTTTTCCATCTTAATATTGAGCTTTTCAATCCATGAACATAGAGTATCTTTCTTTTTACTTAGTTCTTTAATTTCCTTCAATGGTGTTCTATAGCTTTTAGTGTGCATAACTTGCACTTCTTTGCTAAATTTATTACTGTTCCTAAGTGTTTTACTCTTTTTGATTCTATTATAAATGGAGTCATTTATTTCATTTTTGTAAATGTTTATTGCTAGTATATAGAAATATAGCTGATTCGTGTATATTGATCTTGTAACCTGCCATCTTGCTGAACTTGGCCATTGTCATTTTGATGACTAGAAATTACTCCCATGTTTTCCAAAAGTTGTGGGTGGGGGAAGGCAGTATCCTACCTAAAAGAAAATCCCAAATGAAGAGAACTTGAGCGTGGTTTGAAAGTTAAGGGTTGAATCCCAGAGAACTAAATGATTCTGCCTAATAAAAACTGGGTTTGTTTGGATTGTCAACTGTCAGTGCTAGAAATTGGGATCAGTAAACCTTGTGACATGGGAGAGGAGAGATGAATGACCAATATATACTTGAGAGAGTAGACCTCTAGCCCTCAAGGTAATAAGTGGGTACTAAAGAGAAAAAAGGTCAGAAATTCCTTGTGGTGGGGATGACAGAATAATTATATGTTTTCTGTTTTTATTTTATACTGTTCACAAATAGTTCTTGATTATGACTAATCATTTCACCAGCGCCTATAACATCTTGTGTATGTTCTACATTGGACAAATGTTGTTTCTTGGTTGGACAATTCAGAATCTTAAGAATATTTATCTGGCATGGCATAGGAATGAAATACTCTGATTAATCTTATTCTATTTAAAAGGCTAATCACAATTATGTTATATAGCTTACTGATTTCCAAAGAGCTAGAATATTTCAGAATATATTTATATTAAACATTTCCTGGACTACAGAGGCAACATGGTAAAGTATTTATAGCATAAAATAGGAGGAGAAAGACAGAAGTAAATTCTCTAGGAATTATTTTTCATAGATTGTTACATGTTAATGTAACATTTCTATGCTATAGGGATTATTATTATCATCACCCATTTCATAGATGAAGAAACTAAAATGTATAGAAATTTAAAAATCATCTGGGGGAATACAGCTAGTAAGTGGCAAAATTAGGTCCCTGATCCAAAGTCTTCCCAGTTTCCGCTATAGTATGCTGCCTTTTAGGCTGGCCATGTTGCCCAGATGCAGGGGTGCTGGTCCCACAGATCCGCTGTGAATGGTGCCTGCCAGAGCTGGCAGCACAACAGCCCTGAGAAGGAAAGAAGACTGCAGGTCTAGCTTTGGGACCTGGCAAAGTCACTTGCCCTTTCTGAGTCTTAGTTTCTGTAGCTGTGCAGTGAGGATCCTGATGTTATCTCTTGGTGAATACACTAGACTTTGCTGTGAACCAGGAGATAAAATATGAAAAGGCTTTGTAAAAGTACAAGGGCAGATAGAAATAGGAATGGTGAATGAGGCAGAATTCACATCAACCTCTTTACCTATCATTGGGTCACCATGACAAACACTATTTGTCATTACACTAGAAGTGTGTGTTGGCGCCAGTGCCTGGAGAGCTTTAGTTAATAGAATGCTGACGGACAGAGGGTTTGCTCCAGGTATATCTGTGGAATGAAAGCCTCCATGAGTGCCGGGCCGCCCAGCTGTGTCCATATTCTGTATTTAAAGGTGGATGCTTAGAAGACAGCTGGAGAGGCTGGGCTTGACTGGGAGTCTGGCAAGCTGCTCAGTATCCTCCTGAAGAGGAAATGAAAAGATCCTATAGCATG